>VXBQ01002813.1:209963-271451 GCA_013400175.1 Phainopepla nitens
ACAGTGGGGGGGGGAGAGGGGGGGAGCAACAGAAACTGCAGGCTCGAATTTACATTATTTCTTTGCAATTGTTATTTAGAAACATTATCTTTAAACTCTCTTACTCTAAGAGAAATTAGCTGTTCCTCCCACTCCCCCAAACCAACACCCNTGGGTGAGAACAAGCTCAGCAGCAAAACTGAGGATGAGTGTAGAGCAAAGACCAGTCAAGTTTCTTCAAATAGAAAAAAAGACACTGTAAAAAAAAAAAAAAAAAGAAAAAAAGAGGGAAAAAAAAGACGATCACCAGTAAATTTACAGCCTTAAAAATATCAGCTCTCCATTATCCCAAACCAGTGTTATGTCTTGATGTAAACCAAAGCACATGCTGAGTGAGGACGTGCGCACACAGCAGCTTATCATCTCTGTCATCTGCTTCTAATGACAGCTGACAAACTGGCCACGCTAATCCTTCCCTAACTGCTGATCAGAGAGATCCCCCTTTGACAATCCAGCATGGTGGAGTACTCGAAAATTCCTCCTGCTTCTGTTCTGTTGCTGCTCTAAAAAGCAGTTTCCTTTTCATTGAGATAATAGCCTTTTCTGCAGTCACGTGGCACCCGGGCTACATTAGCAGAGCTTGATGATAACAGAGTAACTCCCCTCCCTCCCTTCTGCTGATTTTAAGTGTATGACTCCTGGAGAAACCCAAACCTGGCACAGTTTAAATAATTTTGCATATTCCTCTATCGAAAAGCAAATAGTGCTGTCGATGTGGAAGAGGAATATAAGGGCTCTCTCTACTTCTTGCACCAAAACTAATTAGCGAATACGTTTTTAAGCAGTGCTTTTGTTGTGGCACACACACTGGTCATAAACATGTCATATGAGACAAAACTGAATATTAAGCATGCTTAATACTGAGTATCTGGCATGCTAGAATTATTCTTTTCCCCCTAGAGTACTTTAATTTTTTGCCTGTAATTTTAGTTCTGCTGCAATAAATACCCTTCTCTCAGCAACAACCTATGGTTCAACACCCCCCAGCACCCAACTCTCCTGAAAATGCAAAAAAGCACAAATAACAAATGATCCACACTACAAACTCCAGTGTCAGTACGTCTACATATTAAGTGACATCATTTATCTTGCTTTAACTCAATAACACGACAAATATCTTAAGCATTTTTTAAACACACTGTCAAATGGGGAGAGCTACCTAAGTTTTAGCTGAATGCCAAACCCCAGGCGGGTTTGCACCTCACTATTCAGAAGTCTTCCTGCTTGTAAAAGGCAAAGTACACAGACAAGCATGATGCTCTGTCCTGCCTTCACTGAAGTAGTTCACAGACTACAGAACAAGCTTTTACTCTTCTGCATTAGCACCATTTCCCCATTACCCCGGAACAAGGCACAAAAATACCCAATTTACTGCCCCCAGCTCTGTCCCCCTCTGACAGGACTGGGCAGTGCAGCTGGGCACAGACCAGCGCAGCCTTACCCAGACGTTTCATTGTTGGGATTTGCAAACTATTTAAGAAAGCTGTGGATGAAGCATTGTAAAATAACTGTCAAGCCCACAGAACAACTTCTGCAGCTTTGTACCTGCTCTTTTCTTATATGATCAAGAAACAGAATTATCCCTTTTTGCTTTAGGGTAGATATTAGAAAAAAGGTTCTTCCCCTTGAGGAAGGTTGAGCACTAGAACAGGCTCCCCAGGGAAGAGGTCACAGCACCAAACCTGACAGAGTTTAAGGAGTGTTAGGACAGTGCTCTCAGGCACATGGTGTGACTCAGGGATGGTTCTATGGTTCTGTGCAGGGCCAGGAGTTGGACTTGATGGCCCTTCTGAGTCCTTCCAACTGTAATTTCCATCTTACTCCATTACACCACTTCATTCTCCTTAAAGACAACATTGATCATTAACTCATGGTCTCTCCAGGAAACTGGAAAACAGTGTTAGAGACTGTGGCTGTACTCACAGGAAAATAAAATGGAAATTGTGAAGAAATAGTGGCTATCCTGTACATACAATTTCGGCCAATGCTGCCCCATCACCTCTTCTGTTTACCCCTTTCCCTAAGGAGAGCTCTGCTCAGGAAAGCAGCCCTGCCCAAGGCTCTGGGGAAACCTGCTCCAACGCTATGAGCAACATTATGAGCTGAGGCCCAACCTTTCTGCAGCAGAGCAGCTGAAAATGAAATGGGAACGAGGCCCCTTCTGGAGCAGCGTGAATCCTATTTTCTACTCTTCTCTTTCCCAAGCTACAGAGGGAATCTGTGAGAAAGATCCTCAGTCCAGGAAGAAATAATCTGGTTTCATAAGGAAAATATATTCAGCAGAAAAACATATTCACAGTAAATAGAGTGGGCTTATTTTCCCCAGGCCATTCTCAGTATGTCCCTCCTTCTCAAAGCATTACACTGCATAGGGTAAGAAAAGTAAGCATTATTTGGAGTCACATACAACTTTTACCCCAATAGAACAGGAACTGCTTTGCAATCTTAACTTTATCTCATTTGCATTTTCCATATGAATTCCTTATCTAAAGAAGATGCATCAAGCATACCGGGTAAATTGGAAAATTATACTAATACTTATATTCAAGAAAATATATTAACAGACAATCACCAGAATGAAAACAAACTTTCACAAGAGCGCACACACACAAAACACTTCACTTGTGAAGTACAAATCTAAGGAAAATATAATAAATGGGAGCATCCCAGTCAGATACCATAGCTAGAACTCTCTCACTAATATTTACAGGAATCATAAAATGAGAAATTTAAAGTCAAAACAATATGGTGAGCACAAACATAATAATCACAGTATTAAAGAAAGACTTCTGTGTAAATAAAAAGGAGGTAACAGAAAAGAGTCATTGTAGCAATAAAATAGGAGCTGAAGGCTGAAAAGGCAGTGAAAGTACACAGATGTTGCTAAAGAGATTGCTTAGTGAAGAACAGTATACAGATAAAGCTAATGGAGAAGTGGGAAAATTCCACTGCAGTGGGACAAAAAGGGAAGAGAGAAATGAGTGAAAAAGTACTCCTGACAGAAAACACTGCTCTGAATGGGAACAAGGGAACATGCAACAGCAAAGAAGGAAAGGCTCTTCGGCTTTGGCCGGCAGTGAATACATGCTTCCAATGAAATAACAGAGTTGTTGCTACCTTTTAAATACTTTCACAGGAATCATACATTTAATTCGGGGATGAGCAGTGACATTCAAAACTGGTTCTAGCATTAGAGACTTTTTCGTGTTAGGATAAGACATAGACCTTACAGAACAGAACAGGTTCACCTAAGTTTTCTCTAAGAAATCTATTTCACTAATACTTCATTTTCTTTTCCCAGCCAGAGGTGACTTTTGCAGTTGACATGGGGAAGATGCAGCTTCACTAAAACATTTACAATTTATGTTCAAAGAATTGAAACTGATAAACAGAACACTGCTTTCATTATATGCATTTTACAGTTTTTTAAAACTTGTTTTATTTTTTCCCTTTATTTTTTCTTAAGAAAAAGTGAATTGGGCAGACAGGACATATCACAACAATCCGGTGTTCTTTGCCCTCCTAACATACCCACACCAGAGACAAGGACTGGTAAAGCCATCACAAAACACCTTTTCAGTCTTTTTAATTCCAAACCATAACTTTTTAGTCCTTTCTCTCACTCTCTTTACCATACCCAGGAGGATCCAATTCCACCCTCACAATCCCTCCAATCCTATCAGTTTGGAGTAGCCAAAGGGGAACCCAAATTGACAGCTATAGTAACAGCCCTCATTTGCAAAATGGCAAGACATTTCAAACTGTGTTTGTAAGAGTTTGCAAAGCTGACTCACTAAGCTTTATTCAAGGCATGAGGCCACTGACTTTTAGGGAAAGCTGACTGGGCAGCATTAAGTCTCACTTCCTGCGAGGAAGACTGGAAGGGCACCACAGTGGCACAGAGAACAAGCAGAAACTATTAGGACTGACTGCTATGATGCACAAGGATACTACTGCTCAGATAAAGAACAAAGACAGTATAATGATTTACATGTATTACATTTCAATAAATGTAGATGCAAACACAGAGTTTTCAAATATCAGGCATTTTTTTTCAAACTCCTCTAACTGAACATGAACAAAACCATTGGCTTTTCAAGTCAAAACTGAAAACCTGTTGACATAAATGTCAAAGACATTGACATTTTATCAGTTTAGGAACTCCTAATTGAAAAGTAGGATTCTTCCTTTTACCAGCCAATGAAAAATAAATAGAATACTGTAGATAAATCTAGTTTTCTTGACCTTCACATCTTCTCTCGAAGGGCACAGAAATCATATCACTGGTATTTGTAGCATCTGGCATTGCTCACACTCAGTCTCTGTATTAGCAGCACATGCACCTACAGTGCTAAGAAGCTTTTGATTTCTGTCCATACGAGGGCAATGAAAAGACACTCCCTCCTCTCCCAGTTTCTTGGATATTACTGTTGGCTTCTCAGTTCTGAGATATTATTGTTGACTTCTCTCTTCATTTCATAAAATGTCCATGCTTCTTGAAGACAGCTCATCAAGGCTCTCATAACTTTCATAAACACTCACCCAGCCATCTGCTCAAAGCATTCCACATGCAAGTATCTGCAACATCTAAATGGAGAATTCAATACTGAGGTGTGTGCCATATATAGCAATTGAGTTCTGTATGGGCATGCCCACTGACAATCATGGAGGTTTTTTTTTAAGACTAGTTTGATGACTATGGTTAATTGAAATTTTTGAGTAATAGCTCATGAGGATCTCTTTTTATTCATGTTTTTATTTTTTTTTAAATCTCTACTGCTTTGCTCCTTTGCCTTTAATTAAGAAGGGATATAAGAAAAGAAAAAGAGGTTCTTTCAGTGCAATCTGGAAATGGTCACCTCCTGGCTCAGTTCATTCTCCTCCAGCAGACTAAAAAAGGTTGTTCTTCCCTGCTCAGAGCCTCTGAATCAGAGTGCTTGCCAGTGCTCCCTATGGGTTATAGACAGAGGTGCTCTCTGGTGGAAATGGGCCTCAACCCACAGAGACAAAAGTTCAAGATCATGAGTTGTGTCCATCCCTGCTGAGGGTACATGAGAGAAACTCAGCAAAGGAAGTTTAGCAAGCAGAGAAAAGCAGAACCAGAATGGAAGTACTAGAGCATAGAAAAAGATGTATTAACACAATATGTTACATAAATATATTAACATCTGGTGCTACCATGCGTTTTTTAACAGCACGTAGCTAAGTAATAAAGAGTCTGGGATTTTTAAAAAGAAATTACTTTATGCTCTACAGAATGTGCGTTCCAGTGAATATATTTTTAAAATCCGCTCAAACTTTATTTCACCTCATCTCAAAACAGAAGTACTTCTATGACTTTTAATAGTAAAAGGTTCCCAAAATCTGCAGACTGACTGCTGGCAAGATTCAATGGCTGAGATTTGAATTAGATGAAAGTTTAAACTAGATACAAGTCAGACAAGAAAATGTTTATTATGAATAGCAAAACAAAATCATACTAATTAATCCAAAGATAAGCTAGGTTTTCCTTCATGTAGTCTTATCTATAAATAAAATGTTTCTAAATGACATCATATGACTCAATCAAGGTAGAGAATTAAAGATGATATAATTTGGTGAAATTTCAAGGTTTCTGATAACCCAGCAGGGCAGAACAGTGTAACACTCCAGCTGGCCATAAGAGCGACAGTGTGTGAACTCAGCAGGATTTGATACACTGCCTGTGTTTCCCTTGAAACAGAACCTTGCTGTTGTGTTTAATGCAAGTGGGACCTCTATCTTTTAGTTCAGGATACGGCAAATTATTCTGCCATATCTAGTGATGAATACTCAGATCTCTGCACCTAGTTCTCTCTATGAAGAGAAGACTAACATTTCCCAGGAAGTCACAAAAATCTCATGTCTCATCAACGTTCAGCAGTCTTCTAACTGCTAGTGGCTTGCAGACATTGCCTTGCATTTGAAAAGCCAGTTCTCATAAGAAGCAAGCAGGAAAGGCACAGAGTCTGTATCTTGCAGGTCTTGAAATTCTGGGCTTTCACATCCTTCCAAGAGCCTTCAACGAAGAAAGGAGGCGCCACTGATTACCACTAGTATCACTTGGGAGAAACTGGAACACAGGGACAGCTGCTTTTTACAGATTTGAGAATAAATAATTAGCTAATTTAATGTTGCATCATCCACTCTCATTAACTCTAACAAGCACCTGAAGCAGCACGTAGTGGTGCTGAGTGGTGAACAGCAAACTTTGATGACTGACCCCTTGCCTTAACCACTCAGATTGTGGTACACAGTAAAGCAGGGTCATGCTCCAAATTTTGGTATTATTAAACATCCAAAATATCAGTGGGTGAGATGAGGTACAGAAGAGAACCTGAAGGAAGTTAGGTTTTCTGTTAACAGATTTCAAGTGGTAATTTCCATCAGTATCAGACAGAACTACGAAACTCAACTGAGCCCAAGGACAAATACCCCTGAGAACTACAAGAACTGGCACTATTTGATGAGAACCAAAAGTCACACACTGTGGCCTATCAAATAGAAAGTGAAAGGAAAAGCAGGAGCAACTGAAATGAATTTGACTTACAATAAAATAATTAAATACTCTGCTACGAAATAAATACAAACTTCAGAACAATTGATCTATGCTAATTTTATGAGGTAGATGAGATAAAATTGGCATTTCACTTTAGTAGTGTATAAATTCAGAAACTACAAATCCCACCTGTGAGAATAAAACAGGAAAAAAACCCCACAACCTTTGTGAAAATTCAACAGCAATGACTGAATGCAGGGTATTAAGGAATATTTAACATAATGACAATTATGTGTTCAACAGAAACCAGACTTGCTCACTTATCACACAAGAGTGCAGGTTTGCTCTAAGTGCTAGTAATAACAAATGCCTTCAAAGCATGTAAGACAATACTGATTTCATTTAATTAAAGAAGCAATAAAATTTAGGTATGCAGGTAAATATTTACAGTAGAAACAAGACAATTCTTACAGAGACTTAATTCTGAGCAGAAATCTCAATTAACTCCCAGTGTGGTTAGGACTGAATATTCAAGTCTATGATAAGAGGAAACATGTCAGAACTTGGATCTACTGCTAACTCTTAAAAAGTTCAACACACTGAATTCCAAAACAGGAATCTGTTTACAACTTTACTTTGTACTAGGTTTTCCCTAAAATCAACTGTGAAGTCAGTTCATATGTAAGACTGAAGGGAAAAGATCAGAAGCAGAATAACACTTGATCATTTTAATCTGAAATATTTAGAACATATAGCAATTTCTGTCCCATCCTGAGGACTCCTACACACATCTATGTCATACTGTACATCAGTATGAAAAAGTCAAACACAATCTTTGAAAATAGATGGCAGACACATTACAACTGCTATCAACTGCAAATAGCAGGCTTGACAAATCTTCCCTCAATGTGTAAAATTAGTGACCCATACCATGTTTATACACAGTAAATTTTCCACAAAACCAATCTCAAAAGTATTACTTTAACAAAAATAGCAACAATATGGGCAGTCCATTTCATTTTCTTAAAGACTGCATTTCAGCATGTTGTACTGAAGCACAAGAAGAGATAAGGTCAGTTAAATGAGGAGAAAAGTCAAGTTTGGAATGGGTATTTCATTGCTTTCCTTTTGGCAAAGAGGTTCCCATCTTTATCTTTCAAACACATGGCTGTCATGACTCATCTTGAAAAAGCAGTACTTGACAGTTCACAGGACTATTTCTTAAAATCATTAGCAAATAACCTTTAATAAGAGACTTATGAGTAATTTAGATTTTTACAAATTGTCCGTCCCAGGTTCTTAAGAACCTACATTTTCTAAGCTCTAAGTTAATAATGTAATAATATATAATATTGCTTAAGCCATTTGTCTTGAGTGAAGTAAATATCCTTTTGAGAAGAAATCAGCCAAGATTAAATTAACTGGCCTTTCTGCTGTGCAATTTCTTGCCCAAAACTAAAGAAAAAACAGGCAGGGCATGTAACATATCAAGACAAAAAGAGCTCAAAGAAAACATTTTGCTGGCAGTTTTAACAGCAGTATAGCAAAGACAGAGACGATTTGAAATAATCTGGACATAAAGTCATATTTTGCCTTCAAAAGTCAGAAACGCAACCACAATCCAACAGACAGTCAAAGCAACTGTGAGAGAGCTGATGTGCTCTGTTTCCAAACTACACCTCTGCCTGAGAAGCAGGATGCCCCAACAGGGGCGATCTTAAACTGCAAACACATGGTCACTACCGCTGTCCAAAGGCAATCCAGCCTTACTTTCCTAAGCAGTATTTCAAGACCACCTTCTGACTTTTGTTTTGTGATGTGCACTTGTATCCAACGATTTGCAGATGACACTACAGTGCTCATTTTGGATGATAAAGCCATGTAGGGCCCTGGACATGGGAAGGCTGATTTCCTCTTTATTGTAGACGTGACCAGCAGGTCAGGGGAGGTGATTCTCCTCTTTTACTCTGCTCTCCTAACGTCCTGCATCCAGCTCTGTGGCTTCTAACATAGGAAGGACATGGATCTGATGGAGTGAATCCACAGGAGGGCCACAAAGATGATCAGAGGGCTGGAGCATCTCTCCTATAAAGACAGACTAAGGGAGTTGGGGTTGTCCAGCCTGGAGAAGTCTCCAGGCAGTCTTACAGAACCTTCCACTACTTAAAGGGGACTTACGGGAAACCTTAGAAGGGACTCTTTACAAGGGAATGTAGTGACAGGACAAGAGGAAATGGCATTAAGCTGAAAGAGGGTAAGTTCAGATTAGATCCTGCGAAGAAATTCTTTACTATGAGAGTGGCAAGATGCTGGAACAGACTGCTCAGAGAGGTTGTGGATGCCCCATCCCTGGAAGTGTCCAAGAACAGGCTGGACAGGGCTTTAAGCAACCTGGTCTAGTGGAAGGGTATCCCTGTCCATTCAGGGGAGTTGGAACAGGATGATCTGTAAAGTCACTTTCAACTAAAACTATTCCATGATGCTATGGGAGTTGTGGCGTTTGGATACTATTGTTCTGGAATAGCTACACAGACACTCTGATAACCACTCATATTTTTGAAAATGCTTCTAATTTAACTCAGCAGAGCCAAGGTTCAGGGACAATTGCTTTACTCCCAGAAGAGAGCCTGACAGGAGTGGACACAATGAAATTTAAGTGAACTGAGGCCAAGAATTAACACTAAAAGAAGCTTTGTTCTCAAACTGGTGTGATTCTTTTGATAAGCATGTTTGACACTGCATTTGCTTGCTGACTTACAGTTCAAAAAAAGGTAAGGTATTAGGGGGCTGCTGAAGGATTTATTTTTCCTTGAAAGGCCTTTAGAAAAAGAATCCCACATTTTCCACTTTTTAAATTTTACATGAGAGGGGGTGCAGCATACAATGATGACCATACAGAAATGTAAGCCCTTCCAGAGCAAGAGGAAAACCATCTACAGTAAAATATATTTTACAAACAATGTTGAGAAACCAATACAGAAAGGCAAATCCATGTCCCTATCAGCCAAGAGAGATGCAATTTCTTAAATTACCTGCTGCCTGGAGACTTTAGATTTAATGCAATTCTGAATACACTGGCTGTCAATACTACATAAATGCATATACAGTGGGCACCGAGGGGCACATGTGAGAACACTTTTTGAGAGGAGCAACAGTGGAGAGCCCCCAGTGAAAGCAATGAATTATGTGCTGGAAATTAAGTAACGGGGCCAATTAAAATACCTTAGCTTTAGAAAACCAGGTAATACAAGACTACAGCTCCTGTCTGCAGTGCTGTTCTTCTCTACAAAAGTGTGGTTTTCAAAAAAAAAAAAAAATCCTGTGGTCTCAATATTATTTTATGACTATAAATGTTTCATAATACAAGGAGAAACAACAGCAAAAGAAATGTTGAGCTGAGTATCCCCTACATAACATTGATGCTAACATTTGTATTTGCAAAGGAGATTACTGGGACAGATAAGGAGAAAGAAGTTACCAAGTTCCTATTTAGGGTTCAGGTTCTTAGGAAGCTTCTGTAACACAGTATCCCTGAAACTTATAATACATCACACTCACTTAATATTGTGCTATATGTAAATTAGATTAATTACTTCTATAAATATCTAGGCTGCACTACCTCAGCATTCTTAAAAGTCAGAGTGGTGGGTAGATAAGAAAAATCAGATTAGCCAAGACATCAGATTCTACAGTTGCGAGGAGGGCTAGATGAAAGTATCCAATAAATACAAAGAGCACGCAAAACAATGCCTAAAGTGTAATGGAAGAGAACCAATATGGAAGGCAACATAAAGGGAAATGGTTCCAAGCAGATGGCTCCTTTTAAGACCATCCAGACCTTCCAGACACTTTACTATGGTGTAAAAGTACAGTCTTCTAAATGAAATGTATTGATATGTAGAAGCAATTTTTTAAACAATTTTCTGAAAAAGCTCCTACTTGGGAATAGCACTGCTTCCCTTCGCTATCGCAATCTGACTTCTAGTAACATTTTCCCATTCTTTCCAACTGGACATGACTTCAGCTGTAAAACTGCCCTTTACCCTAAAGTGCAGTAGAGAACTAAACATATCCAGGAGTTTGTTATCTCCAAGAGGAGTTTTAAAACATGTGCAAGAACCCTCTTGCCTCGACTGTCAGTACTAGAAAGTCTATGCCTATCCCAAATAGTTAAAAGCTCTTTTGGATTTAGCTGGATACAAATTTGACCTAATATTTGGACTTGAACTAAAGGCCAAGCACTGGAGATTGATGCTAATGTCACACATCTCATTTCTAGGTAATTTAAGTATGCTCCACTGCAGACCATTCCTTACACTCTTTCAGAGGCTAAAACAGTTACAGAGAAACCAAATCATTAAAGCAGCATATGTCAGCAAGAACATGCACAGCAGTTCTACAAAACATGTGCTAGTTGCCTCCTGATTTCCATGTACAGTTGATAATGTTCACATTGAAGTGTAAAGGCCTGTTCTTGCAACAAGCCTATTCTTGCTTTCTGCATGCTTTATATCTCTACCTATATATATATATATATTTTTTCAAGATAAGTTATGCATACACACACATATAACATATGCCCAAATTAATAAAAATAAGTAATGTAAACAGTAAGCACAGAACACAACTTTTTTGATGACAAGTAGGACCTACAACAAATCCTAGGAAACATACTAAAAGAAAAATCAGTTTCTTTTAAAGCACATTGCTGACATGTCAATTAGAAAACAAATGGCTACAAGCAGAAGCAGTAATCTCTTACCCTGTAGTAACTTTACCACGACTTTGATGCCATGAAACTCTAATTTGCTTACTCCAAAACCCAATATTTGCCTCACCTAAGACTATTATTTTTGCTCTTCTCATATTCATTATTTTTAAAATTTTTATTATTTTGAAAACTACATTTGCACCTCTCAGACAAAGCTGGGTATTAACTAGTTGAAACCAATTCCTTGGAGCAACCAAAGTTTCAATATTGTCACACTCATACACAAAAAATTATATAAGATTTCATACAATGAACACTTTTTTAGGTAGAGCTGTGAAGGTATGACTTTTATTCTCAGGGGAAAAAGGAACAGACAAGATATCTATAACCTTACAGTCTGCATGCTGTGCATGTCATGTAGCAATAAATAATTCATATTCTGACCTTATGGGATACCTTTTACTCATGGATTTCAAAGAGCTTTTGCAAAGGTGGATATATGTTTTATTATCGGAAGTTTATAGATCTCAGGATGAAGAGAGACATAAAATTACCTATTCAAGGTCATTTAGTAAGTCAGGTGTATTTAAGTGGGTAGTATCAAGCATTCTGCCTTTTTGGTTCAGGTTGCAACTTACAGGGACACTATAGGAACAGCCAGATACTGCTTTAAACTTCAATAAACCTGCAAGAAAGTATGATGGATGTTATCTCTGTAAAAATACAGAAAATCTAAACATATTCCTGGATGAGAAAGGAGAAAAAAATTACTAATTCTAGGTATGTGGCAGCAGGATAGCACAGGAATTCTCCAGAATAATCTTATGCAAGCATTCTGGAAAGGGCACTGGATTCACAGGCAGAGCTGTCAGGATCTGCTATAAGAGGGATGAAAACAAAGCTGTCTTCTTCCACAATGAGATTTTTTTGGAGACCATATCAGTTATCAGAATGAACCTGAAGAAAGCAGTAGCAGTTCTAGTATAATACAAGAAAAATTGTATAGAGAGGTGAACAGTAGAAAATAATACATGTTAGAAAGACTGATTCTATTTCCAGCAACGTTCCCAGAAGATACACTATTAGGACTTAAGGTACGTAAATCAGAACTAAGCACATTAACTATTCTAGCAAATACTCTTTTTTATTTTCATTTGCTAAAAAAAAAAAAAAAAAAAGGCGTTTCCCGTGATGTTAATAATTAACTCTTGAAAAATACTTTAAATAAAAAATAAATATGCAAAAAGCTTAGTACAGAAAACAACTCCAAACTGATATACAAATATGAGAACCTTTGTGAGAACGTAGCACTGGGAAGACAGTTTGTTAGTTAATACCACAGCAATAATGCTTTGGATTAAATACTTAAGTCTTGCAATTCTCTGAACTGCCTTACCTAACATTAAGTACAGGGCTCCATTCATGGCCTTAACTGTAAAGATTATGTGCAAGTGCTTTCCTGAAGTAAGCTTGGAATGTTTTCTACTTTTCAGGATGGAGTCCTTATGCTGTCTCAGACTGCTGAGAACTTAGAAGCATATAACATGCATATATTATCTGTTCAGTTGCCCTCTGACTTGCAGCAGTAGTAGTAGGACCCAAGGTCCGTAAGTGTTAGCCAAAAAAGATAACAAAGAAATAAGCCTTGGGTTGTTTCTTTGTGTCGCTTGTATCTGTTTCTTTTTCCCCAAAGAAAGAAGGTACTATAATCTGCCACAGAGGGAGCTTACTCTGTTCTAATAACATGATGTTTAAACAAACCAAATATTTATATTTTACAGGGGGAAAAAATTATCACCACTGTTATCACTATTGGCTTATGACAATTGGTAGCAAAACACTATTTCATAAAAGGTCAGCATTTCAAAGCTAGATTTAACTAACACCACCAGTGAAATGTTTCCTTTACATAAAATTAGGTTTTAAAAAGAAATAAGAAATTACAAAATACACACACTCCTTATTCTGCACGTACCAAAATGAGGTAAACCCAAAATCTACTTACTGGCAAATCAAACTACCATTGTGGGGAGAAAAAAAACCTTTCTTGACTTGTCTATGTGATCAGAATGAAATGGAGTTTAAAGACATACAGCATGCACTAAGAAAAGAGATTTGCCAGAATTTTCCTGGGATTAATTAAAGGGGAATCATTTAAAATCCTTCTCTTCTTCCCAAGCCTCTCCAAGCTGAATTTACTCCGTTTAGGAAACAAATGCAAAGCAGGCAGGAAGGCATGTGCTATTTTCAAATCAGAAAAGCAATCTGGTTTAGAGAAGAGAATTTTTTAAGCTTTCAAAATACAAAACCATTCAGAAGACGCAACAAAATACATTCCTCAATTCCTTTGTGCAAGTAGAGTCCTTCAGACAGACAATGAAATGTGCCCCTCACGAATAATTTCCTGCACAAGATTTACAAGAAACCCTCAAAAGTTTTGATGCTCATGCCCAACTGCAAAAATATTTGATGTAATGGAGAGATAAGCAATGCTTCTTGCTGGAGCTGAGTCTCTGATTCCCCTACCCTACAGCTGGTGTGCAAACAGGAGTAACATCATCGAGGACTGGGGTAAACACAAGCCTCCTTGCAAAAGGTGAGGGACAATTACCACACACTGCACGTGTTTCATCACAATTTGCCCCATACCTTCTCTGTATTTAAGCTCCTTACCTTTTTTTTCACCACTACTTTCACCACCTGTGCTTAAGCAGAAATTATTATAAGCTTATTAGCTGTAAGTGGTCACGTCTACAAACATGGGGAAGGGTTGGTGCTTGGTGCCAATCAGCTTTCACTAATCTGCACCCTACCAGTGATCCCACTGCTCCTCAGGATTGACTGTCAGGAGGTCAAAACCGTTCCCTGAGCCAACAGGGGTGCAAATGTCATGTTCCTGTCTCCCTCTCTTCTGCTGAAGGCATGTATCGACCTAACTCCCATGTCTTATGGAAAATTAATGTGTCCAGTTACTTCTTTGATTTGGAAGGTATTTGTTATGTCACAGACATTGTGCAAAGCCAGAGATCTTCACAGCTTAAGTGAGGAGAAGAGAAAATCTCGGAAGAGCTGCAGAGTTCCTCAGGCATTTACAGACGAAGAGTATCAAATTCAATGCTTTCTCGTAACAAATATTTCACCTTGATTTTGATACTTTTTGTGGGGGAAAAAAATTGATCTAAATCTGAACCTTGTCTACGTTTCCACTAGCAACTTAAATGCATCAAGATAAAACATTCTTTTAGCTAGGTCTGTATGGGCAAATTACTGCTTTTATCCTCCAATTACACAGCTAGCACTTAGCTTGGTGAGCAGCGCAAAAATAGCTGTGTTATACTACATACTATAACTATATTCTATGCATTACTTTATTTGTAATGATTATACAATGGTTTATTGACAACTTAAAAACTTCTCAATATCCAAAATACTCTTGTGCCCAGAGCTCACTTGCAGAAACCTAAATATTACTGGTACAGCGATGATGATGTCCTCCTGATGTTCTCCCTCCACACTAATTTCAAGCCCAGGTTAAATCAGGTAAGTACTAAAACAGGTGAGCAATGCCTCGATACAGAAGGAAGGATTCCACCAGGTTTGGAAAGTTGTTTTGTGGAGACAGAAAAAGCCCACCACTTTACTTGAATCTGTATGCAAGGTGCGGTCTAAGAAATGACAGCTTTTGTCGCTTACGCTTTCAGAGCACATACAAAGGAAAACTAAATTAGGTATTTAGATAACACTAAAAGGAAACTGAGCTTACCCTTATTGCACAAAGGCGTTTCACCTACTTACCAAAGGGCAGATAAGAACTTTTTGTGCCACTCATAATGGAAACCTTCGTACTCAGCTTTGAGCAATACTAGAAGAGTCATTTTAACTATTTTATTTCCAGCAATGATTAGGAAATATGAGCATCTCTCTTATACTGTGGCAAGAAATAATGATTAGAATTAAAGAAGAATATGCAGGCATTATAAAGCACAGGTCACTGGTACAGGTTTAATATACCCTCCAGTTTGGTTGATGTGTTAATAGGTTTTACATTTTAAAGAAGCATACACAGTATTCATCAGGTAACTATAATTGTTCAGGATATTTCAGGTACTGGAATACAAGACTAGTTATTTACATAGTAGCTGTGAAAAGTGCACATCCTTCAATTAGATTTCTATTTTAATCAGTGAAACTGTGCGAATAATCCCATAATATTTCAATAATGTTTCAATAACAGTATTTCAGTAATAATGCTTCAATACCTTTTTATACTTCAAAAAGAACAAGAATATAACTAGGCAAAACTCAGGATGTGGTTCTGAAAATCACATTCTTTCCCAAGTATGAAACTTTCTTCTTTAATTAATTTCCCTTTCTACTTCACATGTTAAGAATAACCTTATTCTATAGAGTTCTTCTTGGGTTTTGCATTTTGCAAGTACAACAAATTCAGAATACCTCTATGAAGTTGGTAATTATGAGGCAGAAAGCTGACAATAACTGCCCCTAATTTCAGGTGGAATAGCTGCTATGCAAAGAAGCCTTAATTCATTAAAGTCATGAACACAACAGACAACCACCTCACACTGAAAAATGATGCTACTACCTTTAGATTTAGGTTACTCAATTAGGTTTTAATGAGGTCTGTGGGGTAACCCTTCCAATCCACTATCTCTGGCAGAGGCCACTCTAACACCCCCAGCCCAGCCTCCACAGGGAGCACAGGGCAGCATTTGTGGCTGTGAGCCCACTCTGAAGAGCTGGGACATAACAGGTCAAGTAAATTTTGAGTGCAACTCAAACCTGGCCATCTGAAAGCTGCTCATCTGTAAAAGAGGGGAATGCACCAGTGGGATTTTTAACTGACCTAAAGTTTGTTTTGGTGGTGGGGTTTTTTGTGTGTGAGGGGGGTTATAAAACTGTAGAAGGAATAATCTACAGCAGTGCACGCTGTTTGACATTTGAGAAAAATAGTTTTCATTTCACTGTACTTTAACAACCAGAAAAGTTTCGAAATCGTGTGTGACCAGATCAAACTCCTGTAGTAGCAGTCACTGAGCCATTCACGTGCCTTAAAGCTTGCAGCAGCAGCTCTTTGCTGCAGGTACAGGCATGGCTAAAATGAACACAATTTCATCTCCAAAAAGAAATGGAATTACACCCAGGAGTCTATGTACAGTGCAAGCTTCAGCATGATTTAAAAGGGAAAAAAAAGCAAATCCAACCAACCACACTTTATCAGTATTTAAAAATTCTCCCTTCCTCCAAAGAGCATTTTCCAGTATCTTATTTAGCTTACTACCATATGCTTGCAATTTCTACTCTCCGTAGAAGCCATTCTGAAAAACCAAAGGAAAATTTTTGTGAACCACAAATATAATAAAATAACTCCCTCCATGAAATGGTCTAAAAAGCTTGGATTGCTTCTGCTCCACCTCCCCACATCTGGCACTCGCATCAGATTACAGGCCAGAAGGCAAGGCAAAGAGACGGAAAGGGAGATAGTGGCTGGATCACAACTAGGAGGAAGCATGCCTTCTAGAACTCACTCTTTTCCCAAATGCCAATACGTCAAAGCGCGACAGAAAACAACAGTTGTGGGAGAAGTCTGCACACGTACACACACAAGATACACAAACATCCGACAGGCAGTGAATTACACAAAATATGCTCACATGACTTCGGAGCTATCAGTCTGTGCCAAAAGTGCAACTGGGCTTCTGATTTTGTAACTGACAAAATTTACAGGAAATGGGCACTCATTGGTTTCTAATTCACAACACTTTCGCTTCTTCTAATCTGCCACATACTTCACAGGCACAACAAAACAAAAGACACTGAATTATCTAAACGTCACAGTCTTGTCAAATAAGCAGTTTATTGACTGGTCGTTTTCAAGTTTCAATTTTACAAACTTCAAACTGGTTTAAAACTCAACCAGGAAGATGCATGAATCTGCACAAGAATCCAAGGAGTTGATTTGGAGTGCTGTTTCCCAGAGCTCTCTCTGGAACCAGATTCTCCTCATCCCTTCAAGCCTGCATCAGCAGGACAACAGCATAAAAACTTTCAGTGAGTCTTTCAAGCTTAGCAATAAATCTACTGCAGTCTGAATTATCAAAATTATTCGGACTGTTCAAATGAATTTTTGGTTCCAAATGGACTCAGCACGCTGCTCAGGAACTCGTCGAGTCAAACACGAGCGACAAAAGTGGAATTCTTCTTGCTAAGCTAAATCGACAGCCCTACAAAAACAACACGCAACTGCATATTCAAAACTTTCAAAGACGCACTGTATTAGAGCTGCAGAGAGCCTTCCCCTCAGTGCCTGCTGTAATATGATCGTAATTGCTGTGAAAGGGCGAGAGACCGACTATACGTTAAATCCTGCCATCTGTAGGTGCTTTACACAGTTCCATTTGCTGCTGCCGGGTCAAAAGTTTACCCTATTTTCGCTTGTTCATAACCAATCACACAAGCCCGTGCTATGCGTAATCTTTGACCTACTCTCAAAGCAATTTTTGTATTATATAGTCATGTGATTACACTGAAAAAACCCACACATTTTATTAAGAATACGCTTCTTGTTGGTTAGTTTTATAATTATTATTATTTCCATATTCAGTAAGTGTATTGTACTGACGTTGTTCTTCCCAGTTAACTCCCTTGGAGCACAATCATAGAGCCATGAATTCTCCAGCATTTCTGGCTAGTTGCAATCCAGAACCACAAGTAAAACAGAGCTGGAAAGCATTCACAGTATCTGTCATTTTAGAAGTGAGGGGAAAGAACTGCTCAATTTGTACTAATATGGAGAGAAGACGTTTTGTAAACATTTAAATTAATGTTCACAGTGAAAATGAAAAATGTTTCTGAAAATTAGGATTGCCATAAGAATATCCCTATATATTTACCTTAAAAACTAAATATGCAAAAATATACTTCATGGAAACATTTATGCTACTGATATTATTATTATTAAATATCAAGGGAACAAGCAGTTTCACGAACAACAGAATTAATTAAGCCTCATCTCCCACAGATTTATACCTCCTGGTTGGTTGACTTTGGTGTCTACAAAGGTGAAAGCTTTGAAGGAAGTTTTTCCCACAGCTGGGACATTTGTTTAAAGCCTCTCTTTTCCCATCACTAGGATTCCCAGACAAGTAATAAGATCATTTCATGCTGCAACCTTTCCCTCTGTCAGGGCACCTTTAGGTGGTTCCGCCTATACTCAGCTACTTACTTTCACAAAACCTGCGGGATCTGAATTTCGAGATCTCCACTGTGCCAAAAAATGTGATCACAATCAGCAACAGGTTCAAAAGATAATGAGGGGAGTTAAAGGGATGTGTGTGCATCTACACAAATGCACAGTGTGACCTCATGAGCCTTGTTTCTGTAGGAAAAGAGGTTAAAAATAAAGGAAAACATTTGACCATCATATTATTTCACAGAAAGCTAGCTTAGAAGGACCCAACTAAACTATACTAATAGATCACCTAAAAGTAATATCATGATATTTAAATCCATTTTGCTAGACGGTTTTTAAAGAAAAACAGATACACAGGCCCCATTTAACTTGAAATAGGTGATAAAACCAGATACTTTTCTACACATATGTATTTTACTGTAATCTATGAACTATCATAGATTTGTGATGTTTTAAATTATTTTTAATCTAGCATTTATACAAGTGTGCTCAGTCTTCAAGAATATAAACACAAACCAGCACTTGCATGAATAGTTACATTGCTCCATTTCACATTTGACTCTTAGTTGCTAAACCCTTAGTCAATGTAACAAGAGAATATAAACCAGCCCTTGCCACTGCAATCACTGAAGTAATATAAACCAGAGAATAATCAATCAAATAACAGCATTAAGCCACTTCAAAGCAGGTAATAAAATATGTTCACATACAAAATTCTAATAGTTATGAAGTCAAATCATTTACCAAGAGACAGAATAAAAATTACCCCCCCCCCCAAAAAAATAAATCAAGATGTAGATCTTAAGGCAACACCAGTCCACCATCTCACCTCTTTGATACCGCAAAGACCATAGGACCTCAGCTCTTACAGCAAAGATCAAGACCTTAGATGTACAAGCACATCTCTTTAGAATGCTATACATGAAGTCATATATTACTTCCATTAACTGATCAGTCTAAGTCAATGAGATGTTTGGAACACAGAAAGAGCTACTCGTAACACTTCATTCTTTGAATAAAACCAAAGTAAAACAGAAGTCAATATTTTATAGCAATGAAAGCAGCTGTCTAACTGGCAAACATGGTGGCACATGTCAGACATTAGCTATTAGATATTACACAAAATTCTGTACAAGAAGATGCTTATTATACATATTAAATACATAAATACAAAAAATAAATAAACTGTGGACACATATACACACAGCATTCAGACCTCTGTTAACAGGACTGTTATCACCTATGATCCAGGCCAGGAACAAGTGAATAGTCTTTCGCCCAGGGGAAAGCAAGATGGATGCTGTTACAGGAAACCTACTCCACTCAGCTTATCAGCAGCAAAATGAACAGCAGAAAAAGCCCAGTATAAAAGAAGAAACAAAGAAAAGGGAACACAACTGACTCTTAAGAACACAAAGGGGAAGGCTGAAGGTACCCAGAGGTATCTACAACATGTCTCAACACAGGGAAATTTTTCGCCTTGGCAGAACAGTCTGATCTAGAGCACAGCTCAAACAACTGGAGCAACAACTTATCAGGAGATAAAAAAATTGAAGAACCTGAGAATTCAAGAAACCTGACTCAAACCCCAAGGTGATCCAGCAGCATAGAAATGTTATAAAGCCACTCAGTGTTTTCTGTAAATTTGTGCATCTTTTCTAATTTTCTTACAATGCAAGAAGTGATTTTAGAAAGTTTGCAGCTGAGCATGAATTTATATTACTCTTTATATTAGGGGGGCAATTTGGAGAGTTTAACACCCATCTTGATAATGTGGTTCGTTCACTCATATGGGCCCCATTCCTGATAAGGAGAAACAATCTGTCCCCAGCAAAGAGATCTTTCATGCCAGAGCCAGAAACTTTAAAGGAACCTGACGAGGCTCAGGGGAACTTACAATACCAGGACTTTCTGTAAGTCCACAAAGCAATGACATGAGGGATCTGTCATGCAGAATTTTTTCTTTCAGTTTTATTTAAGAACAACAATTCTGCTACACCATTAGATACCAGACCAATTGCAGTAACTCCTTACAACCATGCATATATTTCCATTTGACTGCATTGGAATTAAGCAATCCAGATTATCTCTATAAATACACATACACAAAAGTAACAAGTTTCTTCTATCATCAGCTGACTGAATTATGGTAAATTGAAATCTTAAAGATATCATCCAGTTTGTACATGATTTTTCTATTGTTTCATTTTCATCCGAATAATTTTCATTAGTATAAGAGTCTAATGATTTCCCAGATGTGAAAATTCTTAAAACAATGAATCTGAAAAAAGAAGTGTTAAAAAAACATAAATCATATAAATATCTAAATCTTAATTTAATATTTAACCTTATGATGATAAAAACATACAACCAAGTGTGGAGAGAATTGTTAGAATCATTTGCTTTGGATGATCTGCACAGATTAAAAAGGTACTCAGGGATCTCATGTAATGGATATGCGTATTATCTCAGGATGATAGAAATTTTATAGACTGCCACTGCATGACAACGAAGAGTACACATACAACTTTATACATTTTATTAATATTATTATTGTTTTATATACATATACAGAGTTTTTTATCTTCCCATATTCTTTTTGGGTTTAATAGTTACAGTCTCAATCTTGCAGTTCTCCTAAAAGGCAATATAAAAGTATAATATTAAAATCCACTCAAAAATTAGTATTTGACTTCTCAAATGGCAATTAGAAGTTTGACTCTGAATTGCTTCATATGCAAATAAGGTGCTTTTTATATGGCATAGGAGCTTGTAGTTGATAAGGACATATTTAATGAAGTGCTTTAAAGGATGTGGTTTTCTATTAAAAGAGGTCATCTATTACAAGGAGTCGGCAATTCTGTTTCAGTGGTTGGCTGCAGAACCTCCCACCAGCTAATTTTCACAGACTTCACTTCTTAGTCTTTGGGGTAGTCACCAACCTGGCCAGCCTGCACATACCGCAAGTAGCCATCCTAGAAATATTATCAAGATGTTATCATGGAAAAAAAGCCAGACCACAGGAGAAGGGAGGCTCCTCCACTCTCTCAGAGCCAGCCCTCTAAACTGGATTGTGGCAAGCCTCCAATGCAGTCCAGTTGCTGGGCAGTATTTCCTGCAGTGAAGCTGCTCTCCATCTCCTTTGGTAAAAAGCAGAGCAGATGGAAATTTCCTGTAGGCCAGTCTTGGCCCAGAGACCACTGTTTGGATGATACTCCTCCACGAATAAGAGCAATCCATTCATTGCAACAAGCTGACTGGCCCTACTGTCCTCTTTTACAACACAGCTCGGTCCAATCCCCTCAGTCAGTGATAAAACACAGCGCAATGTGAGCACATTTCATCGCCTGTGCCCAGCTAGGAACTAAGCCATGAAAGAAAATATGGCCATGTCACGCTAAGCAAAGAAACACATGAGTAACTCTGGCAAGCACCTAAGATAAGGCTTTTCTGAATGACTAAAGGTAATGTTATATTGATGTTATGATAAATTATTACCTATGGACACACAGAAAGCAGACACAGCAGCAGAAGCTGTGCAACCATACTCTTCAGAGTAGCAGCTGTATGTTCTTCTCTTAACAGCATGGGAAGATAAGAACAGAAAGAAATCCTTTACACAATAAAAAAATGTTATAAACCTGTTGTGTCCTGAAAGTTTCCAAATTTTATTTAGAATGAAAGAAATACTTCAATATATGTAACCAGCATAGATTTTTTAAATAAGATTCAAAGGAGCTCTAACTTTCTTTGGTCTTCCCTTGTCTGTCCATCAGAGTTAAAACACTGTGGAGCTCAAAGCAGAACTCTATTCTGATTTCTGTTCCCTTTGCAATCACTGGTGTACATGTCTTGTTTGTTACGCACAGGATGTTAAGACTGCTTTTCCAAGCTGCATTCAAACAGGAGTCAAGGTTCTGGTCATTAATGTAGTTTTTCTGGTTGTTCCAGTGACAAAAAAATGGGTTTGTCAGCTTTTCCTGAAGAAATTAAAACACTGGAACAGGATGAAAGGATGAAATAGTCCTTTTAAAGCATAAAGACAAAAGGTGGTCACTATGAATTTATGATATTCCACTATTCATCTGACAGTTGACGAGGAAAGCTAGGAAGGAGAAGGGAAATGTTCTGTATTATGTTTAGGACAGAGGAATCTTTGTTGAGTGCTGCCTAAAGGTTTCTCA
Source organism: Phainopepla nitens (assembly GCA_013400175.1). NCBI lineage: Eukaryota > Metazoa > Chordata > Aves > Passeriformes > Bombycillidae > Phainopepla > Phainopepla nitens. The sequence goes on from VXBQ01002813.1 coordinate 232,625, forward strand.
CAGGGCTTTGCAAAATGCAAGTGCTACTACCATATGGAGAAAAGGCACACTCTTGATCACTGTATGCAGCCAGTGTTGCAGCTTCATTTGCTGCAGTGCTGCTCTGCAGAAAATCTCCTGGGTGAGCAGACTCTCCCTGGAAAGGCTCCTCAATGGTCCCTTCCAGCAAGCAGAGTACATGGGGAATATTCAGCAGCTATTTGCTGCTCAAGTGCATTATACCAGCAGAGACAGAGAGTGTGACAGGCCTTGTCTGGACGAAAAGTTAGGGCTCTCTTCAAAGGCTGTCCAAGCAGCCTAAAGCATATTTAAACCAACCCGAGAGTGTACGGGAACAGAAGAGGAACTCTCTCTTATCCTTTTGTACTCATGCTTTTCTGTCACACTAAGTGCATGAGTAGAGTCAAAGGCAGGATGGCTGAATTAACTCAGAAAAAAGCTGTCCAAAAAAGCTGAGCAATCAGTCCTCAAAAAATTAATGATAAAAGACTTTGAATAAAGCCAATTTGTAATGGAATGTAAGAAGGGAAGTCCCTAAAGAGAAAAACTGTCTACCAGCTCTGCAGCAGGTTTTGCTGCCCCATGCAGTTTACCATGGCAAGATGCCAACTTGGCAAGACTCACTCTTCTCCAAGGAGCCTGGCAGAGATCCAACCACACTCACAGGTCTCATTGCTGCTGCCAAGCTTGAGGGGCAACTGAAGACCCTCTTCTGTGAATCTGCAGATCTGGTTATGACTGGAGATATTTGTGTTTCAAAATGTTCTTAACCAAGTCAAGCTCCCTCTGTGTTTATACAGTGACTGAACAGGCGAAACAGAATACTTAACCCAGCTACAGAAATGAGCCACAGATTGTTAATTATATGGCTATTTGCACTTTGACTGGAAGAGGAAGTAAGCTGGTTATAACTACTCTGGGCTTCATTCCTCCAACTGCATTGAAACCACATTTATGACAGCTGAAACTATACAATTTTATATAAATGTAGGCGCTTCCTGTTTTTGAAACAAGTCGTGGTCTGCTTGCCCTTACCTCACAGTAACGTCACTGGAACCAGAATGTATTAAATGTGCTCAGTTTTACTGACTTTATGATCTTACTCTGCTAATTATTTTGACGTGTGTAGATAAAGTGCTTATTTTGGACTGCCAAGCACATCTACTCCTAGGACCTAGCTGTGCTCCTTAGGCATGAGTAAACACATGTTTTTCACGTGTGAGACTGAAACGTCCAGCTATCAGTAGGGCATGCTCAGTCCCTGGTGACGTGGTCATGGTCACTCTCAGATGAGGAGGCAGGTGCATCACACTCCCTCAGCAGGCAGGCTGCACTCTGAACTACACATACAGGCAGACCTAACTTTTTCCATTCAATATGCAGTATTTCAAGTAATTTGTAACAGTAACAATAATAAAAACTTTATTATTTTGCACAGCGTATTGTTCATTCTTCATTGTGGCAAGTATATGTTTAATTTTATAGACAGTGAGTGTGGAGAGTAACCACAGCCTTAATGGTATAAATTGAAGAAAATGACAATATGACTAGAAGATAATTTTGAAAATATTATTTAACAACTCTAATAGGCAGGAGCATGTTTCCTGTCCTTTTCTCTCATTTTGCTTATTTATGTTAACTGGAACTCACAAACCAAATTTCTGCAATGAGTACAATTACGTAAATCAGCACTCTTGCTTTTCCAGTACAGTCATTTTCCTACAAGATTACAGAAGGAAGACTGATCCTACTGTTCAACCAGAAAGCAAACTGATATCCAGTAATTCCTGATGATAAAATGTGGCAATTCTTACCAAAAATCCCACACATTCTCCATTTAATTTACAGCGTATTCTTCCAGATTTAGTTTGGGACACACTGCTTAAGAGTCAGGTATCCCTATAAATCCAAGATTTACAGCCAAGATAGCCAAAATCCTTAACAGAAAGAAGGGGTAGCATTTCTACCACCTTTGTTTGCTCTCCAAGACCAAAACCTCATATTTCAGACCATTAGATCTCATCCTTGAGCTTTAAGAACTCATCAGCTTCACAGTGCTAACAGAGTTAACAATTATAGGCCTCTTAGTCTTACACTGTAAGAAGACTAAATAAAAATTCAGTTTAAAAGTCCTTGTGCAAAAACCTTCAACCAGAAGAAACACTAAAGTTAAAATTTCAGATTCAATTACACATGATTGATTGATTTCTCTCTACTTATCTTTAAAAGTAAACACAGTATACAGTGAAGCAGGCACTTCTTAAAAACACTTCCCTTGGCTGCCTTCTCAACCAAGACATAGTTTTGAAAGCAATTTACAACTGCAAGAGGCTAGTCCTCTTCCAGGCCATCTTCAGCAGAGACATTTGTACAACTCTGCAGTTAGGAAGTTCAAAGAGGTCAAAAGCCAGTCAATGACTCAACCAAAAATGCATCAAGCTGTCCTCTGGTTTGGTTTCCTGAGCCAGGTCAGCCCAGAGCTGTGGCTGCAGCAGCACTGGCACCAGGGAAAGAGGGTAACACCTCAGTAGAGAGGGTGCAAGCCACACTTCTGGAAGCTGTCAGACCAATGTTAACTGCCATGATGTCACATTTGTGGCATCTCCACAAAAACTGGCCGCACGTTCAGCCCCTAACCTCCAAAGAAGAGAGGATACATAAAAATCCAATTCATGATGTCCATCAAGAGCTGCCTAGATTAAAGAGACTCACTGAGCTATGAAGTCTCCACTCATCTTCTGACTTTTTTTTTGACTGAAACATACTGTTTCTACACAGAAATGCTCAAGTCCAGATCTTGGCAAACTTGTTTCCCAAAGTAATGTGAGCATTTCTAATAAGGAGAAGGAAAAAAGGACTTAATGAAGGCAACCCAGATTAGCTAAATGACACATCATAGTGAAACAATTCTGCTGTTAAAGACCATGCAGATGTTATGATGGAGGCAAAGAAAGCCTTTCTTTAGCTACAGCACAGCTGCTGCATACAGCTTCAAAAAGACTTGGCACAGGATTTCAGCCACAAAACTTTCCCCTCACTTCATTTCATGAACGTCATCTGCAGCTTCAGTGAGCTGCACCAAGGACAAAACCAACACATGGGGAGTTTGCAACATCTTGTCAGCAGTGGGGCAGCTTTTTGCACCAGCAGTACTCACGTGCACATTCAGAAAACTTGACTATACATCTCCATTCCTCTTCAGCCCAGCAATCCCTCAAAAGCAATGATATCCCACACTGCTGTCCCTCCTATTTATACCTCCATTATCTTCTAAGTTAAAGAAGACAAACAAACTACTACATAATTAACAAATATTAAAGCTTAAAAACCAGCTGCAATAAACAGATCATTTCCTTTACCTTTTATGTAACATTAGAAAGTATTATCAACTTCCATTTACAGCCCTCACACACTAAGCTACTCTAAACAGACACCCTGACCACAAAGCTGAAAATGTCATAGCTTACAATCACCCTGAATGCACATGGTTAATGCCAGTCTTGTATTTTCCATGTAATAAAGTACACATTCACTGTCTAAATTCAAAGTCCAGCTTTCCTCTTCAAATATGTCAAAGTATTACAGCCAGTTATAGGTAGTACACAGGAAGAACTTGCATTGATATTATAATATTTAACAGTAAAGCACTCAGAACTTAACTTGATCTGCACTACAGTTGTGACTTCCCTTCAGTGATGACAGTGTTAAGAGATATACCTGAGAACTTTAAGATGCACGTATGTGTATGAGATTAAATTAAAACATTTCTGGCACATGGGAACAAAATCTTGGTAAGACTGTTTTTAATTTCTCCCTTTTTTCTTCTCTTATTATTCATATGACATCAGCTTGTTGACTCTATGACATTCTGATGCATCTATCATGTGAAGCCATAAACTGCTTTGTCACCTGCAGTATTTTTCCCACATCTGCAAATCTACAAAGAATTAGTCCAGATGAGAAAACAGCAACAGGAGCAACTAAAACTCTATTAATATTTAAACTTCATAAGTAAAACAGTCTAGGAAAAAATGCAGAAACAGAAATAGAAATGCACTGGAAGAGGATTTTTTTTTTTAAAACCTGCTCAACTACTTCACTACCAAGAACTTGACACAAAGCTGGAAACCCACAACTTTAAAGACTATTAGTAATATTGATTAAAAACAGTGAAGAAAACTCATTAAACCAAAGGTAAAACTTGAAATACTAGAAACATTAACCACAGTATTACTGTATTCATAAAAACAAAACATTTCAACATGACCTACTTTAATAATAGTGAAAAAAGTAACAAATATGGCCTCTAACCCCCTGACTCTACTGATCTTATAAAACACCATCTTACTTTTTATAATTAGCAACAGACTCATGAAATTGAACCAATTTGTTCAACAGATGTTTCAGTTGACTCAAGAGAAATTTTACTTTTCTATTGTAGAAATAGAGTGAGCTGAGTAAAATTCCGCTCTTATTAGCGGCATTTGAAGTATATTAGCTCATAATTAGCTGCCATTTCCATTCCTTCTTTCTTTGACATAGCAGAAAACATTTTCCCCACCGGATTAGACGTGACACTGAAACAAATTAGGCACATTGATAAAAACAAGTCACCCTCCTCCTCTGCCCCCCCACCCCCGTTTACGGGACACGCAGGAATGGCAGAGTTTTTATTTTCCTTGGCGTTCCTGCCTCCCATTAGCTGATAATCTCCCCGGTGTAGCTGTGCCAGCGTGCAGCCCTGCAGGCCCACAACACCCCTGCTGTTCCAGCCCCGTGCTTTCCTCCAGCGGGCTCTGCAAATGGCGCGATCCTTTCGTAACGTGTGCCATTGCATCAGTCGAATTGCAACATAGTCCTCAATACCCCAGATAAAGCAAATCATGTCATTTTTAACTTCTGCTCATAAAATACAGATTGTTCCCCTCCCCTCCACCTCCACCGCCTTTTTTTTTATTTTCAAAGATTTAAAGAAAGACTTGCACACTGCACAGCAGTAGTCAAACAAAAATACCTCATGTTTTCTTAGAAAGCAGCACTTAGAAATATTGCTCAACACCTAAAGCATTAGTGCAGCCTTTCACAGAGCTGTATGTAGTAGATCCCCAGTGAGCATGCTGGAAGGGGAATGTACATTCTTGCTCTGTGTATTTAATATAATATTCAGCCATTATAAAACCTTCACAGTTTTTTACTCTCTCTCTTCCCTGCAATAGAGAGTAACAGCTTATCTGGCAAATACACTATGTTTCTAGGCACTGAAGACACGCTCTTGGTTAATTCATAAAATCTGATTTAATGTTAGATATTTCCCATTAAGGTTAGCTAAGTTGAAACAATATTTAGCTTAACCATGTCTTGGCCAAAAAATTTTCTGTTATCTACTAATTACAACAGCATTGTAGCTAGCTATGGACATCACAGTGGGAAAACACAAACCCCATGCCTGAGGAAACGCAGATGAAATTATGACCCCAAACAATTCTGATAGTGGGCATTACAAACGCTGATTGCTTAGTATCTGATACAATAACCAGAAACAAGAGTCATGTGCCTGCAATGAATGATGAATTTACATGTCATTTTAATTTTATGTACATGTATTATCCGAGTTGACAGCATCAAAAAATGCTATGCTTCTTGCACCCCAAATCATCTTGCATGATGCAAATGTCTACACTACAATTAATCTGGATGCAGGCATCCACAGGAGGAAATATCAGAAGCTAAGTCTCAGAAAACCTAAACTTTGCCTTTGTTTGTTTTTGTGGCATGGTATTCATTGCAGTTATGTCATACCATTTCCACAGCACCTCTGCACCATTCAAAAACTTACAAAATTACCGCTAATCAAAACAATAATCTGTTTAACTCTTGGCATTTGGAGTATGGTCCTATACCTGATTTACTGCACACTACTCAACCTTTTTTTTGGAAGATGGAACAAGTGATTTCTTTGTGAATTCAACGGTTCAGCTGAGTGCTCCATCAACATAATGGTTAGTCCTACCCTTACTCTGTTACTTCTAACTTAGAATAACTGTGTTATTCCTAGCTTTCTAACTAAAGCAGTGACAGCTTTAAGGTCAAAATGATTCTCCAGTTCTGAAGACAACTTTGTCTCCAGTTTGGCATAACCCAGACCTAATTTTTTCACAGCACTTAGCATTACGTTGTGCTTTATATAGCACCTTGAAACCTCAGCCCCCACCATCTCACCCCCAGTTACCAGTGGTCAGTACTTTTCCAAGCTCAGATCCAAAGATCTCAAGTCATCCACAAGAAAGCAAGACACAGTGAGCAAAGACATAAGAAAAGCTAGGATTGAGCAACTTACCTAGCATCACCTAGAAGTCTGTAGCACAGCCAGGAAGGGAGTCCCGCTCGCCAGGGCAGCATGCAGCTGCACAGAGCACCAGAATGGCTCCTGCCTTCTGCAATCCCCTGCCTCGTCCACCACGCACGTCTTGACTTCTGCTGGAAGTGAGGCAGGGGTACTCCAGAGAACAGCCTTCTCCAATTCATCAACCAGATTCATTCCCAGAGCAAGTCCATCCTGTGCACCGAACAGGAGTCCTGAAGGAAGAAAAACCAGCACATCAGCAAGTGATTTAATACCATTAAATTGAGAGGCTTCCTCACAAGGGGCCAAATGAAAGAGATTTGCAAAGATAGGCTCCCTTTTGACAATCCTTGACTTGGACACTGCCACACTGGAAAAATGTTTGCATTTACCACTTCTAGAAATAAGAAGCTGAGACATCAGACATTGTCACACTGACACCTACAAAAAAACAGCAGTTGGTTTGAAATCTTTAGACGTACCGTGCAGCTTTTGTGGGAAAGTAATATCAAACTGGTTGCAAATGTGAAATGATTCTCTGCATGGAAATTAGCCATAGGTGATGACTGAAAACACTCTCAAGGAACTTCTACTGAAATCAAAGTGTTTACTTAATATTCATAATCTCTGGACCTTCTAGAACAAACTTCTCTGCCTGTTTTCCTCAAGCCATATTCTCTGGCCCGTGTTGATTCAAGCCCTGGTCCTTCTTCATTCCTACCTTCAGCATCCCTGCCAAGTCTCTCCTTACCCTGCTCCCCAAGGATTTTCATCTCTCCCAGCTCAAGTGACTTCCAGGCTTGGCTAGCAGTGCCACACTCTCCTTGAGTCTCCCTTCTTCCTTCATTTCCCAATATTAACTCTCACTCTCCTGCCATGTCTGCCTCCCCTGTTCACTGTCTAGGGCATTTTGGGGCCACGACCATGCTAGGGTCCCACACACGTCACTGTCCCATGGGTTTGCTTCTGGCTCTCAGGCACTGGGTTACAAACCCAGCTTCCCTCTCTTCTTCCAGGCCACGCAGCTCTCACATGCCCAAGATACCCATAAGATCTGTCATTTCTTTAAAAGTTTATAGTTTGTTTCGATCTGAGAACTTTGCAGTGCTGACAAAGGCAAAACTGTGACTTGTAATTGACTCTTCTTCCCCAGTGCCCTTCACTAATGCTTCCCACACTCCAAATCTTAGTTTCTGTTTCAAAGGGAGGGACATGGAGCACTTCCAAAAAAAAAAAGATAAGGTTTTTTTTTTGTTTCGTTTGTTTGTGGGTTTTTTAAAAAATCTACAATGAGAAACAACTTTTTCCACACATGCTCACAGACAGCTAAATTATACTGGCAGCAAAAAAAAAAATGAAGCGGGTGGCAACTGCCTAGCCCTAAAGGCTATCATTTTGTAAAGTTATAAAAAACTCCAAGGAACATCCTATACTGGGAAGGACCAGGCAGCCTTCCTTACTGCAACTTCTTTCAGCCTGTAACAGCTTACCTCATCCAGCTCACTCAGACAAGAACTGTGCAAATCTTATCATCTGAGTGGTCAAACTGAGGAGTAGCAGCTGTGGGTGGACAGTGCTGGAGTGAACCCCATGCCATGCAAGCTGCCTTTGCCCTTACCACCGGTTTGGTTGCATGCCTAGAGGCAATGTACAAACAGCATCATCGGACAGCACACAGGGCAGCTGGCCTTTATTTGGATGTTTTCATCCTGGAGGTACCAATGACTGCCTGAAAAGCTACAGCTACCCAAAAAATACTGCTAGGCCAGGAAGATCTGAAGTAAAATGGGTTAGCTTCATTCCTGATGAAGGTCACCCACAGCTAAAAGAGATAATTTAAGCAAAACCATTTTACTTTACATTTCCAGTAAATTAGGAGCAGCCCTAAATAAGTTACAAAAGGAAAGCGTAACTTCACACAGTACTGTTGCTTGTGATTACCTGCCCCTGCCTCGAGTGGAAATAGCCTTCTTAAATGAAATACTGGGACGTTTTTTCTTTTCTTTTCTGTATTTAGCTATTTAGTTGCTTATCTCAGCATGAAAAACAAATGCAGCATGCTGTCAAGTAATATACAAAGGAAAGAATATATATATATGAAAAAGGAAAACCTCTCAAAACAGATAACATTCTTTTAGAGCAAAGTCCAATTTACAGATTTTTATACTGAGCTCTTAAGAGCAAACACGGCAACAATTTCCCAATGGCTCCTGTAAATATTCTGTACAAATAAGGTACAGAAGAGGAGACCAGGAAAAGATAAAAACAATCACATGCTCACAGACAGATGTTAATTATCACATGGTTTAAATGCAATATGATATTTATTTTTCAATAAGAAATAATTATTTCTAAGGAATGACTAGCCATTCCTGTGAGATCATATTTTTTCTGGAGACACTTGATGCACCTAATTCTTAACAACTACAGCAAAAGAAGTATGGGACCCACATGCACACTCCTAGAACAACAATGTTAATTCTTATGAAAATCAACTGAGAAGCTTCAACTTCAATGTGTAAAACAAAATGAGCATTAAAAGCTCACTTCCATTTTCCAAAATTACTAATAAAAAATTTATCATATTTTGAACTCAATTTAGCAATGAAACTGGCTATCAAGCATCCATATTAGCTATCTGTGGTTTTTTTAAGCCAGAATATTTATTTGATCACTAGTTACAGTTCAGATGAAAAATACAATTAGGTTGAATGAAACTTCAGTACTTCAGTGTACAATCATGGAAACTACACAAAACTTCTTGCTTAAAAAATGAGAGCAGAATTTCATGCACTATTTCATTTGGCAGAGTATAACATATCTGCTGTCACCAAAGTACTTTTTTCAGTGAAGAAAAGGGAAAAGTATCTGAATTCATACAGCATTGCCCAAGTGACTAGAAGTATCAGCCACTGCTAGTTGTCTTTCAACTGCAAGCAACTGCAAAGGATTTTGCTCCTACAGACCACCATATTGTGTTCCTAAAAACTCATCTGAAATCCAGCAGACCTCCAAAAATGCTATATGTTTGTTTAACATAAGCTGACCTAATTATTTTGTCATCAAAAATCAATATTTATGGGCTAAAACACTACTTCAAGTAGGAAATCTTTAATGTAAAACAAATCGTAAAACACTGATAATGGATATGCTTGAAAAGGCTCTAGGATTGCATGTATTTATACAAGATTTGTGAATATATAAACACTTGGTTATATATGTCAAGAAAAAGGTGAGGCTCAGTGCAGTGAACTAAACATCTAAAGAGTAAGCTTCTTTAGAACAGTGTATTCCTACAACGACTTAAGACAGCTGGCTGAATGTATCAAATATCTTCCCTTACAGCAAAGACTCATTTAAGTCCATAAATTCATTGTCTCTATTTATTCTATTTTTTCAAGTAGTTTCCAGCATTTTTGAAATACAAATTATTCCCTGAAAACCTTCAACAGCTTTTTATTGCTGATACAATTTCATACTACAATGCAAACAGTGTGCTTGCTATGATCAACAACACTGGCATCATTTGGTGAGGGATTTTTCTCTATATGAATAAAACAAATTCTGTTAGGGAAGTTGTTCTTTAAATCATCATAAGGAAAATAACTTCCTACAATACTAAAAATTTCAATCATCAAAAATCATGATTCCTTTTTAATTTCAAGAAATTAAATTTCTTTTAATCTCAAAAGAATTCTATAATCCTACATAACTATAAAATCCTATATACTAGCACCAACACAAAAACTACTTCATGCATTGATCAACACATACAGTGTAGTTTACTCTTTTATTTCAATCTGTTCAAATAACATGACACAATGAGTTCAGTATAAAACACTACGGTTCTTATGCAAATTAACAGACTCCCAACATTAAGGTTACTGCTCCACAATACAGCGCACACAGCTGCTCACAGCTTGCCTTCACACTGAAAAGTAGATTAAAATGGAATAATAAGCTTCTACCTGTATTTCATTGATTTCACTGACTTGGGGCATATTATTAAACAAAAACAAGTGAGTTACCAATACTGACAACAGCACTTACAGTTTCCAACTGCTGTGGCACTGCATCCCTTAGTTTTGTGTCTCACTGTCATATGAAACAAAGCCCTTGCCTTGGCGCCCTGGTTAGAGAAAAAAGGGAAGGAGTTTCTAGCACTGTTTAATTCCATACCACCCACGTCATGGTGGGGACATGGTTCCAACAGGAGGAAGCTGAGGATGGAAGCAGAACCCAGGGAGGTTGTGTGCAGCTTCCAGGACCTCAGCAGCTCAGCAGACCTTGTCCCTCTCTGCCACTGGCAGTCCCTTCGCCGCTCCTCCGAACCACAGCATTTCTGGTTTGGTGCTCAAAGCCAGCAGCAGCTAGCCCAAGATGGATGCTGCTCCGAGAAGAAAGAAAATGGAGCCCACTGGGGCCACATGGAGCCCAAGCCACAGCCGTGGTGACGACAACAGCTGCTGGAGCTGCAGCTGGAGCCCAAGATGCAGCCAGAACCACTGAGCATTCCAGTCCCACTCCCACAGTCAGGCCAAGGGGAAGAGTCACCTAACCTGTTTCAAGGCCCTGTCACATTCTGCCAGGTTCTGTCTGGTTCTCCACTGTTTTCCAGTTGGGGGGGACGTCAGGCTGGGAGCATCCCTGACACACTGCCTTTGTTTTCCCCCATACACCACACGGCTCAGCATGGGGCCAGTCACCATTCTGCCTTTGACTGGGAAACCACAACGGGTACTGTCTTCAGGAAGTGTTTTGGTTTGTCCATTGGTAAATACTCTTTTGTGGGTAAAACACTCACTTTGTTACATTCTTTCATTAACATTGCCGTGGTTATTGCAATCTTTCAGTAAATTGTGATTCCATTTTATAATCTCTCCTAGTGTTTTCTCCACTACCAGAAGGGAGCAGGAGAAAGGAGGTAGCTTGATTGGCTCACTGGGAAAATTAAAATTTTTAAACTAGCACACTTGGAAACCAAGTCAATCACAATGAGCACCCACAACACCAGCCCTCTACTGTTAACTCTCGCCCTAGCACTGTTGCGAGTTCAAGGTAAATCAGTTTCAGTCAAATATTCTTCAGATTGAATGATTTTTCCATTCTTCAGCAAGTATTGATGGAAATACCAGATGCAAAGAGTCAACGTGTCCATAGCTTTTTGGACATCAGCTCATGTCCCCTTTTTCTTGGGGGACTTTTTCTTGGGATCTGCAGAAATTTCCAGCACCTCAAGCACTGTTCTGACAGTCTAAAGTGTGATTATGTCATAAGCACTTCTTTGAGATCAACCTTTAAGCTCACCTCACTTCATGTACTCTACAAGAGAAATTATTTTTCTTAGTCTATGAACAACAGTGCCAAAATAGCTACAGAGCAAACAGTAAAGAGGTATACAGCAGTATGTAATCCATATGCTGTCTACTTAAATAAATCTACTTATAGTCTGTTGTTTTCAAAACAATACACCTGAGTCTCAGATTTATGAGTATCGGAAGTCACGTACTTACGATTTAACTTATATAAAAGCAAAATTGAGAATCAGCATAGATACAAGGACATCTTGCCTAGAAAGCTAACAGACGTCCTTAGAATAAATGCATGTACACCTGTAGTGTTCTCTGGCCACTGAGGTGGCTCTTAGGATATATCTCAAAGTGAAGATGACTCCTGGTACACATTTGGCCTTGGTACTGTACCACAGCAATCCTTTTAAAGCTATCTCCCTCTTATTACTGTGGCTTGGAGCAGAAATACAGTGTGACCATTTATTTTTGTGAGCAAGCCCCCATTTCTGCTATAGGGCTTTATGACTATTATAAAACTATGCTTTAGTTTTCACCAAGGTAATTTTCAGAAATTCAAAACTACATGATATAATTCATACAGTTTCCAGAGACACAACAAAGTTCTCCACAGAGCAGAGAATAAAAAATAGGAGAACTGAGAAATATTATTGCTCCTAAACATGTAAAAATGTATGCTATGCATAGGTTCCTTATCAAAATAAAGAACATTAAACTCTATTATACTGTTTGTGCCTAATTTGTGAGATTCTTTGAATAAAATGTCCTTTTTTACAATACCTTACTATGCCATGAGTTTGCTTAGCTCCAGAAACTGTAGGTTTTGAGCCTCAAATCCATAATGAGAATGAGCAGAGAATATTTTCTAACAGACACTGTGTGGAAAGGTGAGTTTGGTGCCTCAGTGCTCGACAGCTCTGATTTAATACACTGATTTCTCCTCTACTGCCTTGGCTACATTTGTAAAACTTAATAATCTCCTTTTCGATATCTTATTTGAACCCACAAACTGTTCCTCTCATGGAAAACACCCCAAACACCACCACATTACTCTGGAAAGAAATGCTCAAAAGTGTGCTGTCGCACCAGAGTACTGAGCCAACCTAATAGTTAACTATAAAAAGTTCCTTGCTCCTGTCCCTTTCCTTGCATTCATCCTATGCTGCTCAATTTATTTATGCCATGCCAAACTCTCTCAGTCACTTGTTGATGCTTCTCCCCTTTGCATAAAGAGATTAACTGTTGCTAGCCCAAAGACTAGAAATCAGGCACATTCACTGCCAGGTAAGTACATTTGATTAAGCTAGACCAGCCCTCTGAAATCTGCTGAGTATTGCCATCTCCTGTCTCATTCCAGCTGAGGTTGAAGAACCTCTGAATACTCCAAACAGCAGTTTCCAAGCTGTAATGCATGGCTGATAGTCTCAATAACTGCTCTATAATTAATCTGGCAAAACTATGTCATGCACCAGCATTATAAATGCCTAAATTTCACAAAGTGATAGCAGCAGCCAGTGACAAAATTTAGTAATGGGAAAACATTCTCAAAAACTTAGGGAAGCACTCAGCAATAAAGGTTGCCTGTCTTGCACAAGAACTGAAGAAAGCCCCCTGTACATCAATCTGCCCCACCCATAATCCATGGTTTCAGTGGCACTTCTCCCACCTTCAGCCAGTGGGGTGGATACCTCACACTTAACACATTTCAAACTGCATAGTGCAGCACTTACAGAAGTTTTTGTAAGTTTTTCAGCAAAGAGGGAAGAAAAATCAACACTAACTTCAGTATTTTGGCTCAAATTGTGCTGCCTCTTTTTTTTTTTTTTTAACCTCTTGCCAAGCATGGGGCTTTTTTCCCCCTTTAAGACAAGTCACCATTAACTCACTGTGAAACCTATGGAAAGGAACAGCTTGTCTATTACAATCTCCCCAAATGTGAAATGGTTTTAATACTTACCTCCAGTGACAGTTACAACACAGAAACAGAGAATTATTACATATTTATCCTAGGAATTCCTGAGTCACAAAGGAATGTACAGCATTTAAATACACATCTCAAATGAGAGAAATCGACTCAACTTAGTAAGAGTAATACTATGCATATGCATTTATACAGATATACACGCATTATATATAAAAATATAAAACATACATATGTCATTTCTAATTTCTAAAAAAAACCTGCCCCAGAAGTGCTACTCAATTCTTCTAAAAATCAAACCAGTTCCAGTGTTATGACTAAATTTAGTGACTCATTTTCTTCTTTGGCTCCAGGATTTTTCTGCAGATATCCCCAGAAATAAAGAAACTGCTTTTGTTTCTGCTGAACACAAACGGAGTTAAGTTGCATCTCTCACAAGAGAGAATATTTTAATTGTTTCAAGTGTTCATTTAGATCAAGTGGGATCAAGTGGAAAAGCTGCTGAACCTACAGCTCAGCGCAACTGCAGTCCCCAGCTTTCACCAAGTAATGCTCTCAGGCAAGGAAAGGTGCAAAGAAATTCTGACTACACATAAATTAAAGGAGGTAAAGGGAGCTTCACACTTTGCTACAAAGGTCAGTCACGCTCACTGCACCTATTCAGAGCACCCTGAACACCCCCATGCCACGTTTCTGTCCCTCTCTATTTCACAGATTATTGACCCACCTCATCCATTCCTTGAGTCACATGAGCACTGACTCCTCCCTTCAGCCCCTTTTTGGGAAGCTAAGGGCCATTAATATGGCTGCTACCTGACTGGTTTCTAACCAGGCAGGCCAGTTTTACTGCTATCTTAATGACTGAAAACGAGACAACTGCATTTTCCAGTTTTCTGAGTAGCCACTCCAGCAAGGGACATGTGGAAACACCGGTGCACACGCCTGTCCATGGCCCTGCAGACTCCCAGCTCTTGCATCACACTGGTGGCTGATACCACTGCACATGCACAGGGCAGCCAAGCATGCAAACCAACCACCTTTAGATGCAAATTTTTTTTTTTCTTTAATAAGTGGCCAGCTGGCATGCCTAACTCTATTTCTCCTCCTGCATGACAGCAGGACAGATTCCCATTTCTATCAACAGACTGCAAAAGGTTCTGTAAACCATCCCTCGGTAACACCAGGGCTTTCTGCCTCACATCTCTTGTACTTCCTCTTTCACCCCACTTCCCATACACCCCAAATCCTCTTTCCCATCTATCTTCCTGCCGGTCATGAGATAGGCCTATCAGAGTGCCAGCTTTCTGAGCTGCACTGGGAGGATGGGCAGAGAGGGAGCTGGGGATATTATGCTGGAAGGTGTTAACGGCCACCATCAAATGGGTCTTTCATCTCCAGGCAATTACAGAGCTGGGCTGCTAACCAGATGCAAGGGGCTCCCTCTTTCCCTCATGTCTTCCTTCTGCATCCCAGACAGACAGGGGTGCCATCAACTCGAATCCAAGACCCTATAAACCAATTAGAGGTTTATTTTGAACTTAAAAAGAAGAAAAGCGCTGTTTTGCCTTTATAGATGTCAGAAGGAGTTTCCAAACCGACAGTGCAACTCTGAAAGAGACTCTTGTAACAACTCCTGTCTGCTTAAGAGGTGGCTGAAAAGATGCAATTTGATTGTTGAAGTTTAACAACATTTGAAATTCTCAGAAGTTGTTATTATAATCATATGTACAAAAAAGAATTTTTAAAAGCTTCAAAACTAGATGAAAAGCATGTAAGATTGGTTAGGTGCTTTCTACTAATTAGTACTGCCTTTATTATACAGGGCAAGAAAGTGACAATTTTTTTCCTAAACTGGCAGTGAACAGCCAATTCAATAAACTGCGTTTTTGTTTTCTGTGACAGGGCAGTGGAAAAATCTCTTTCATTTATTAGGTCTGCAGAGACCAAAACTGGCTGGGTGTCAAACCTGCTTTGTAAAAGCCCAGATCCATTCAGCCATGTGTAGATTCCATAATTCTTTATGACCTGTTCTCAGTATCAGCTTCACAAAAGATGAAACTTTGGTGTCTTTCAGTGAGTGTTAGTGCAACCCTTTATAAAAGGAAGCAAAAACCTGGACTGACAGTTCAACACAGAAAGAAAAAAACCCAAAACACTAATGACAGTGCCAAATTAGATTTGTTTGAGATTTTTTTCCCCAGATGAGCTTTGCATAAAGATATAAAATGAGGTCTCCTACAATGGTGGATAAGCAAGCTTTATAAATATGTCAATTTTAATAGCTCATTGTTCCATGCCCCACTGCATGCACCTATGCTTAAGTGACAGTTTCATCACCTCACTAGTGATTGCAGAGTATCCAGAATTTGTCATGTGGACAGACAGGGCAAGGCCTTAAACTGAAAGGTCTGATGGCAAATTGAGAGAGTAAAACAAACTTTTTTTTTTTTTTTTGGAAGATAGGGCTTTCAAGACATAATAAAACTAGGAGGGTGGAATGAGTGACTTGCTTTTAACTACAAGAATGGCTAGATGGCTTTGATAAACTGAATAAAATGTGCTGCCCTGTTAAAAACTACCTATCACATCCAGTCAAGTGCACACTACATTATATCCAGAGAAAAACATTAAACTTCAATTTTCAGTAAACACACCCAGCATCACATTCTTACATTTTTAACAGCAGAAGTTTATGAATAACAGCACTCATAACACTTTTTAATCTCAGGCTGTGAAACTGAAATAACTAATTAATCATTTTATTCAAGTGAAATATTCTTGGCTATGCTAAGATTCCTCTGTATCCATCTATGCTGACAGCATTTGCTTGAATTGTTCCATTCTTCTGGCAATGCATTTTTACCTATTGCATTCTTTAAGGCAAAAAGAACTGCAAACTAACTCACAAATGTTTCCACATTATTGAGTACTGTAAATAAGCATTTTACCATTAAACCAAGGAATTCTTGTGAAACATGCAATATGCTTCACATATGCTAGATGTCTAGTGTCTTCATTCCATACTCAGTTTGTAATCTTTATCTGACACGTATGTAAACATTAGTAGTCTCAACAACACCTTTCCATGCAAGCTACATGTATTTATCAAGACAGATAAACAAGCACACATGCACATGGTTTTCCTCAAAGTTTAATAAAATCTGCAGGGTCTTTAGGTCACTGGAAAGTACGTGTGATTTTTATCACCACCACATAAACAGCCTTCTTTAATACTCCTCTCTTCAGTATGCAGCCTGCAGATCACAGGAGCACAGAGACTCTGAACTTAAGTTTCATTTTCACAAGAGCACAGGGAATGTTACACAGCATCATTTCTCATACAGAGAGAAATGGTTTGCCACTGGTTTGCCACAATTCAAACTCCAGCCATAATTTGCTGATGGTTTTAGGGTAAGGAGTAAAAATTTTAGAAGTAAGCAAATGCAGCATTCATGAATACAACATAGAAACAATTTAGAACTGTTTTAGGAATACGATGCTCAAATATGGCTCATTTAACATTTTAGAAATCTGCTGCAAAACATTAAAACTCTAACCTAATCTTTGTTCCTTGCTTGAAGCAGAACAGCTTTGTGTTGCCTCTAAAAATAGGGAGGGAGCTGTGGGGGATGGGAAGGGGACTGAATAAGAGGATAAGTGGGAGCGAGAACTGAAACACCATACTGGCAGCAATTTTAAAAAGACTAGTGACTGGTATTCTTAATACTACGGCTTTCCTAACAAAGTCAAGCACTTTCTCAATTACCAAATAAAAAAGGTCATCCTGTACTTTTTATTTTGTACATGCACATGCAAAGGAAAAAAGGAAAAGTTTTGTTTCATCTGTTACCAAAACCATCATTCTGCAGTCAACACTTTTAATGAAATACAGGCCAAAGGATTAGTCAGAACAGATTCACGGAAAACAAAGGAAATCTGTATGAAAATACAAGCGCAGCACAAAACTAAACCCAAAACAGAATCCTGCTTAAGTACCTTCAAATATTGTCCTACAAGGGTCCCTGCAAAGGCTTCCACTCATCCCAGCTCTACAGCAACAGCAATCAGCAGCAACTGTAGTAGCCACTGCCCTGAAGACGAGAAAGTATACTAATATCATCATGAAAGCCCATCAAATGTGTCAGTAATATAGTCCATGTGTCTTAGTAGTCTTAAGAAATTTATTTTTTTTCAGAAAAGGAGCAATCAGGGATCTGGCAGGGAAGGCTATGGGTGATGGTACAGGGAAAGCAGCTGCTGCTGAGCTATTGACCAGCTGGAAAGACAAGTTATTTCAAAGCTACACTGACACAAACAGGATGAAGTCAAGTAATTTTGTCTGTCACAGGAAAACTTGTCATGAGCCAGATGATGGGCACAAGCATGGAGAATCACCAACACAGCACTACAGGCCTGGCCCTGGAGAGGCAGAAGCAGCACAACCCAACACTTTAAATGGTTTAACATTAGGCCCATCTCAGCTGGGGCTTTATGTGAGTAAACATGACTCCAGGAGGTTTTTTTCAGAGAGTTATTTTTAAATACCTGACCATATGAGCTTCCTTGGAATAGGAAAAAAGGGGAGGCAAAACTAAACAGTCATTACACTTGTATTTAAATATAACATTTAAAAAACCACAAAATATTTAAGCTTACTAGAAATGTTCACTTTCATTTTAATTTTAAAGTTGGCAGTGGACCTGGACCAAAAAAAGGTTATGTTCTAACGGAGATGAAGCAGCGAGGATTTTCTAAAACCAGTCCTTAAAACATATAAGAGGAGGAAAAAAAACCCAAACTAGCTCAGAATCTCTCACTTAGAAAAGTGGCAATTTTGGTTTGAGCTCTTACTCAGAGATGTGCTAAAATCACTCAGAGCTAGAAGAGCTGAAGTAGGAAAGGCAATAGAACTAAGTGCGCAACAGTAGAATGTGGCTGTGCAGAGCTCAGTTAACAACACCCATATCAACACATTAGGTCAGGAGACTTGACACAGAGTTTTCCCAAGAGGCATCTGCACTAATGCCAAAAAGACACTTGAAAGTTTGTATCTACTTCTGTTTTAAAATATGGACATAAACACATCCGGATCTATGTAAATCATCTCCAAAGATGCAGTGGGATGTTTATGGTCACATGCAATAAGCATTATCAAGAGAAAAGGGTGAGATTGAGAAAGAAAACAATTACACCTAATGGCATATTTTGGAAATATCTATACTGTTTGACTGCTAGAACTCTAGCAATAGTATTTTTCCAGCAGTACTTGTTAATAGATTTAGAATCAAATTCTGTAACCATACCTAAAATTACAAAGCAAACAACTGCTTGAAAATATGCTTTCAGTACATGGAGAGAAGTATGTTTATCAATCAACCTCAAATCAACTGTCCTCTTCTGTTTACATGGGATACTTATACCTGGCACTAGCAATAATGCATGCAAAAATTTGCACAGTTCTACCACAGTTGTGGTTAATTATCCATTGCTGAATTCCTCGGCAAAATTATTTGTCAAACAAAATGTTATGACAATGAAATAGTAGAGTTTGACAATAGAATAGTAACATTTAAATATTAAAAATTACCTTACCTTATCTCCATATATGACAGTAATTAATAGCCATTGAAAGAATAGGACCTTTTCCTGGCATGCACATTACCTTTCAAGGTTACTTAATTGCTTACTCCCTCACACTCCCTTAGTTTTCTAAGCTTGGACTTTTATATAATTAGCAAAAAACTGGGTTTTTTATTTCAAAGAAAGTACACTTACCCCACATCTCAGAGTGGAAAACACAGACAGCTAAGCCTTTTCTCAACTAATAAACTCCCAAAAAAAATCCCCCTCAAGGCAACTCCCTCTTCCCCTGAACCCACCAACAGAAGAAAAAACACCAGAAACACCCAACCCCAAGTGATACTGGTTAATACTTATGGGTTTGCTCATTTTAATATCTGGAAATTCAAAACATTTTCATTTACTACGTGTACATCTGTATTTCTGGAACGACAAAGCTTCTCTTCACATGGCAAAGCACTAAAAGAATTCTGCATTATCTGCTGCAGACTAGTTTCCTTTCTACATACACCCCATATACTTGAGATGATCTGATAACTTACTTCTGGTTTTGCACAATTACTGCAGCTAATGAAGTTTGTGGTTGTTCATTACAGAGAGAAGGAAGAGCTACATCGGCTTTAAACCAAAAATTCTTGTGACGCTGTATGAATCTTTCCTACAGTGGCCATTTTAAACTAGCCATTTAATAACAAAACTGGATTTTCTTTAATGAACTTCTAGAGTTTCTCTCAAAGTACACAACTTTTTAAAAAATTATTTTTAAAAAAAGAAAAACAAACCCCCAGAAAGAGCATGAGCATTCAGACCACACATACCACTAATCATCCTCAGAGACAGAATAAATCTCTCTATTACCTATACATTTGAGTACCAACAAGTTGTGCACTTACTTGTATTTGCAACATCCCTACACATCCCAGAACCCTTCATTCTAACCCTTCATGTTTAGGTTAATGGTTGGAGCCAGTCCTCTTTGAGGTCTTTCTCAGCCTAAATGACTCCTATGATCTAAGGCAATGCATTTTGGGCTTGCTCACCTCAAAGAGTTGATGAAAGGCTGAAGGCAATGAACTGAAAGGGGAATGAAATGAGACATGTAATATTCACAAGAGAAGATTTGGAGTTCCAACCATAAATTAGCTTTCTTCAAATTTTATTCCTTGGTATTTATAACCAGTTACAAGATAATCGTTAATTTGGCATGAGTGCAGCTGTGTATCCGCAGGAGACTAAAGTCATTAAAACCATCTGCAGACACCAAGTGGAAGTAAGTGATCCTTGGGCTACTTCTTTCTACTATTACCTTTGTATCTTGAAGAGGCCCTGCTGCCTTTCCATCCATATAAACCTTTTAAATGTTCAACAGAGCTAAGTTATAAAACTGAAAGAGGAAAAAGCACAAAAAACCACTCACAAAATCACCCCATCGAAACCAGGTTTCACGTGACAATAAGGGCTCTGATCTTGCTCTGATCTTGTTTCCACGTTAGAATACCCCCGAAAACACCAAACAACTACAGCACAGGAATAGAAAATCAAGCTTTTGAGTTAGGACCTAACTGAGCTTGCCTGAGGAAACCCGTTTCCTCACATGGATGAATTATAATGCATCTAACCACACAAATTCCAACTGTGCTGCCCTCTGCACTCCACCACAGCATTCACTGTATTCAGTGTTTTGTCTTACTTCCATTGCCCATTGCATGACTGCACGCACCACTTGGTGCAGTATTTAGAAATGTTCAGCGTCGAGTATTATTTTCATAAAGGAACTTTCTATGAAGTTCACAAGTAAGCTGACCTGCTTCACTTACAGCATCATTTGTATTTAGGATCAGCGTTATGCTGTCAACATGAGCAACAGGCAGTATCTAAATGGAGGTGATTATTATGGAAACTTCGGCCTTTCTTTTCCACAGTACTTAGGAAATACATTCATTTAAATATTCAAACCACGTAATCTCCTGACTCAAAGTACAGCTTCTCCTTGAGAAGACTGAGCACTCAGCATTTTTGCAAATCAGACCCAAGCTGAGCACATGCAATCAAGATGAATACTTGGTGCCGACCTCCAAAAAAAGCTGAACAACATGCAAGCATCACATGGGAAGCTGGTGGCAGAGCCCAGCATAGAATTCTGTTCTTTACAGCTGCTCGGTCAGAATACTATTTTTTGACTGCAATCCTTGCCCAATTCAGCTTTAGGCAGACATCTACCACAAAAACTTGGTGAAGATGGAAGCAACTGAAAATCAGATTTCATATTCATATTGAGACCTGTCAGTTTGCTTGAAATATTACCTTCCCCAACTTTTTGCCCCTTTTATGTGGGTTGCCAGCTTTACAGGCCACAATTTTTTATGCATTAAATTTTATTTTATATATATGCATGTTCTACATATTTATGTATCTTATATAAAAACAGGTTTATATGTTTTATATATCTATAAAGGACTACAGCCAAAATATCATTGAAATATTAATCAATCAGACTTTGGGATGGGGGGATAAGGGAGTCAATTCTATAATTTAAGCAAATTAAGTGTGAAAGAATGAAGTACTCATATTGGAGGAAAAAAGGTCATTTGATGAAAAATTTCTGAACTAAATGTGAAATACATTAAAAACATACTGCTAATGCAGCTCTGCTTTTTTGGCATCATATTTGTTGCTGAACTGCTCATTCATGATCTACTAGCATGAGCTTGAATACAAATGCAATGTTTAAATTACATAGCCCCAGTTCAAGATGTCTGTGAACTAAAAAAAAATAAGCTATTTCAAAAAGCCAAGCATTTATCATGCTGGAGAACTCAGGGTTTCACATGATAACATTTTACACCTTTCCTTCTGGGTTCCCTTCAAAGGACACTCACATCATTTATGTATGTACTAAGCAAACACCTGATCCCATTACAGAGAACAGATTAGCAAACCAGAAGATCTGTCGTGATCTATTGCTCTCTCTGTGTACGTATTTCACTGAGCAGAATGAGTGGAAGAAACATGGCCAAAAAGTGATAGCAATTTTATTTTTTTTAAACTAGAGTTATGGAGCTTGTTTGAGGAGAAGAAAGTCCTGATTCCTACTTCTTGGCCCCAGGTCTCTGTTCCTATTTTGCTTTTCTGGGTTTTCTTTTTCAGTGGCTCTGCATCAAAATAACAAACAAAGAATATTTTGAAAAATTTATAAGGGAACACTGTACTGCCCTTGCACAGCTACTGCTGGGGAGAAGAGACTGGACAGCAACCTTCACTTCATCACCTGAAGTACACCTGAGCTCTCTTTCTGGAACATACTGTATTTTAGCATGTAACGTGAAAACTGCTAAACATTCCTCCCCCAAAAAATCAGATAGGATCTTGTCAAATAAACTGTATTGGTTAGTTTTAATTATATTGCTGTGTTTTAATTACTGGTTAATCAAGATCTTAGCCAGCCTTTACATGATTTTATCTAAGACTGGAGTTAGTCTGTTAGGACTAGAATAAGCAACATCCTGCCCAAAACAGTATTAAACTTCTACTCAGTTTATATAATTTATTTTCTAAATCTTCCACATGTAAAAGGTTTAGGTGTGAGTGTGGGGCTGCTGAATAAAGAAGAAAAATCTACATTATCAGTACAGATTAACTCTGCAGATAAGCTCATGAAGTTATGGACAAAAGTTGACAAACTAACCCAGTATGTTCAACTACTTTGCTGTTTCATATCCTGCTGAGCCAGAACAGGAAAGGCAAGTGTTTCATCATCAGCTCAAGAGCTCACAACATAGTTGGTATTAATTAAAAAAAAAAAAAAAAACAAAAACCAAAAAAACCCAAAAAAAAACCAAAAAAAAACCCCCCAAAAAAACCAAGAGAAATACCATTTTCATTTTCTGTGTCATTAATTGCAAAGCTACAGTTTTCTCCTTGGGTTGCTTTGCTTTCTCTTTTGTTACTTTCTACTATCACAAGCTTCTGATTTAGATCCGGCTTCTCCCCCCCGCTCTGCCTTGCTTTGACTTGTTTCATATCATTGCCAAGTGCCTTAACTCTCTTCATAATATTCACCGTTTTCAATCTGTTTTAATCTGCAGTGTTGATTTCTCATTGAGACTTTTTAAAAGCAAGTATTTTTCAAATCATGTGGCTTATCATTTGTGTACTTCACACTTTTTGTAATGTAAAATACACAAATACACACAAATTTATACTACCTAGCTTTAGAGAGGTACTTTTTGTCCCCCCGCAAGTAGTCCAGACTTGATCATGCCTTGAAAATTGCAGCTTTTTTTTTTTTTTGGTTGTCTGTTCAATCATCCTTTTTATTTCAAACAATGGGATGAAATGCCTTTTTTTTTCTTTCAAGTATTGTGCACAACACCTTCCATAAGGATGCTGCCACTCCATATTTAGAATGCCCAAAGTAATGGTACTACCAGAAGGAAACTTAGTATGTGTTCCTCAATTTGTAATCTCCTTTTCTCCCCTTCTTCATCTCTTGGGAGGGTCAACCACTCTCAGCTACACTGTGACTTTAGCAGATCTTCATCTTACACTCTGTTATAAACATTCAGAATTATCTCCCACAGGGTTGTCTGAAAAATCACAGCTAATTAATGACACCATTTCTAACAAAGTCAGATGCCCTCATTAGGCTTAGGTCTGTTTCAGTTTTCCTATCATAAATCTGCACGTGAAGTGGGAAATAGATATTGCTCACTTTTCTAACAAAGTGAACACTCTTCTAAAAAACTTAATCAGTGTATACATAATTTTTTTCCTTTGCTAAGTATTTATAACCTTGATCAGATGTCAATATGCTGGAAACAGCAGTCTAAAAAGTCCACTGTGATTTCCCAAGACACTCTTTAACTTGATTCTTGGCTCATTTTCATCTAGCTGCCATTTGGGGAAGTAAGTTCACTTCTTTCACCACCATCTTCATTTCAGTGGAATGGAAAGTAAAGTGAATGGAACCAGGAAGATTCCAACCACAAAGAAAAAGAAATCTACTTCAAATGAGAAGCAGAAAGTGGCAGAAATTGTGGACTACAAGTGTTTTGCAGCAAAAGTTAATCACAGCTGTACTCAAATTAGCACAGCTACAGAATTACCATCTGCATACCAGCACGCATGACACGACAACTTCATCACTTTGCTCAAATTAAAGTCCAACATCACTGAAGTCCTACTAAATTATTTTGTTTTCAAAGACACGTTAAATCCCTAAATTATGTCAACACTCATTGCACAAAATGATCACAATTCCATTTAAAAAGTGGCTGGCTTAGTTTGCTGATGACATCACTTAGGAAGGAAGGTGCTTTGCATTAGAATGGCTGGCACTCTGCATCTCTGCTTTCTGACTCCATTTTATCTTACTCATCTAAGTATTTGCCATCATTATTTCTCATGGGCACAAAGATCTGCCATTCATTAAAAGGGCATTATTAAATTAGTATTAATTATCATAATCCATCTCTGACCCACATAACTTTAAAAAACACGAGAAGATCAACTTTATTTTCCTTATCAATGGAGTGAATAAAGCAGCAAGGCAAGACAATGCAATAATCTCAGTCCACAGATATATAAACAACAGGAGCCATACAGATCCTTTTCATTAGTTAAGCAAAGAAAAGAAATAACAAAAAATGAAGCTGAGATCTCAAAGTAGAAAAAGACCAATTTGAAGATGATATTTTATTATAGTAGTTCTAAGATTTTTATACATTTTAAATTTTATTAGAACTTTAACAAAATCATAAAACTAAAGAATCAGAATCACTGCAGTTGGAAAAGACCTTGAAGATCATACAGTCCAACTGTTAACGTCCCACTGCTGTATTCACCACTAAACTATGTCCTCAAGCACCATAGCCACATGCTTTCTGAACAGTTCCAGGGATGATGATTCCACCGCTTGCTTCCCTGGGCAGCCTGTTCGAATGCCTGACCACCCTTTCAGTGAAGCAGTTTTTCCTTTTATCCAATCAAAACCTCCCCTGACACAACTTGAGGCCATTTCCTCTTGTCTTGTCCCTTGTTACCTGGGAAAAAAGACCTAGTCCCATCTCACTACACTCTCAGGTAGTTGTAGGGCGTTAGGAGGCTCCCTTGAGTCTCCTTTTCTCCAGGCTGAACAACTCTAGTTCCCTCAGCTGCTCCAAGTAACATTCGTGCTCCAGACCCTTCACCAGTTCCACTGCACTTCTCTGGACTCTCTCCAGCACCTCAAAGTCCTTCTTGTCCTGAGGGGCCCAGAACTGAACACAGCACTTGAGGTGTGGCCTCATGAGTACCAAGTGTAGGGGACAGTCACTGCCCTGGTCCTGCTGGCCATGCTGATGCTGATACAGCCCAGGATGCCATTGGCCTTCTTGGCTACCTGGGCACACACGGCTCATGTTCAGCCAGCTGTCAATCAGCACCCCCAGGTCCTTTTCCATCAGGCAGCTTTCCAGTCACTCTGCCCCCAGCCTGTGGTGCTGCACGGGGTTGTTATGACTCCCAAAAATTGTAACTAATAACAATAAATATTGGTTTATTACTTTTGTATTTCTGACTGACATAAGAAATGCTTTAAACTAAAACCTTTCCAAGGTAGTGACAATGTCAGAAACAGATACCAGACAGTTCTAAGATTTGACAAAAAGGCTTCCTCCCATCACACAATAAACAAGTTTTTGATTTAATAAGAAAAACAACACATTTGTAGGCAAAGAAAATTCCACTTCTTTGCAATTATCTAAACAAGCAGATAACATTACAAATAGGAAGCAGAAGTCTTATGGGAAAAAGCAAACAATCTCCTCATTAAAAAATGCCCTTTGCTAAGCACTTTTACATACATTAGAAGAGTGACAAGTCTGCTGATACCATTATGCAACCCTTATGCACATATACAAGTTGATTTGCATATACAGCAAAGAGTGATAAGATATAATCAATTACCTAATTGCTATAAAGACTCAAAGAAAATGCTTCCATGTGTTCCCAAAAAGAGAAAATAATGACATCAAGTCTCTTTGCAAAACAACAGAGATATGAAACATTTAGCTTCATATACCATCTGTAACTGTGATACCAAACTGATGTTTCCCAGAGAGCCAATCTTTTCCCTACAACTGCATCTAAAATTTTTTTCCACTACTGTGTCCAGAAAGAAAACCTCTCTGATCTGACACCTTGACACAAGCTACTTGAAAAGTTTTATTAGTAAAAAATTTAAACTACTTATATGAAGGACTGCACCCAAATAAGAGATCTTTCAACCACCCTACAGAATGGGTTTTAAGAAATCCACAAAATAACATTAAAAAATAAACATATCTGCAAGCTTGTTCTGAATTAACTTGCCTTCTTAATTAGTCCTAGACTGTCATCTCAAGACTAAGCTTTGACTTTACTTATGACAATGCAGTGTATCTTGAATGCACCTTAGAAATCTAAACTAAAATTATTAGTTAATTTAACATGCACACAATAAATTGTTGATTCCCATGACCACCTTGTTTAACACAGACTACTTAAGCTAAAGCTTTTGGTAAAATAACACATGCTTCCTTAAGAGCCATTCAACAAGCACCATGACTAACAAAGCTTACTTTCCTACAGCTTGGTGCCGTGTGGTTGGTTGACCTTGTAAAGCTCTTCCCATGCCTGAGACATGGATGAAATCACCCTAACCTATGCCAACTCCTTTGGATCTCACACCATTTCTTCCTCAGTTCAGCCATTAATAATGTTTCTCTCCTCTTGACTTAATTTTCTGTTGTTATAAATTTCTTTTTAATATATTTATTTCTCCTCCCTTTGAGATATTTGTCAATACTTACTGAAAAGGGCTAATAAGTCAAAACTAACAAGTGATGAAACCCTGAGACAGTCAGACACTGTAATCATAATTGCTTTTACAGCAAAAACAAGTTTAAACATTGAATTTCTAAGGTTTAAATGTTCAGCTTTCAAAGAGAAGGGTATCTCAGTAGCTTGAGCATCAAGAAGAATTTTTTCATGGGCAGGGTTATTAAACATTGGTGGTGGGGTCACCATCCCTGGAGGTGCTCAAGAAACAACTTAGCATGGCACTCAGTGACAAGGTGGTGGTCAGTCAAGGACTGGACTCTATGATCTCAGAGCTCTTTTACAACTTCTGATACATGGGGAGAGAACAGCACCTTTTCTCTCATTTGTGTTGTACTACACACAGAAGAGAAGCTGCAGTGAATCACAGAAAGCCCGAATTTCTGGAAGCACACAACTAAGGCACTACTTTGCCTGGAAATTGAGTGATACTGAATCTCCTACTGGTTTTGACCTAACTAGCCCCTTGCTAAAACTTTAAAACAAAGCAATTGTTCTTCAAAAAGTGCTAAACCTCACTTAAGCTTAAGCTTCCCCCTAGGCTTTAACTCCATCAACTAGCAGTGTTAATTAGACTGAGCTAAGCAAATCCATCAGGAACACACCTTTAAAGCCTGGACTAGACAAGACTGAACACTAATATAAATTGAGTGGATAAATTTATTAGCATAACCACCTAGCAAATATCCCACTAGGCTTGTAAGCATTAGTGCCTATAAGGTGCAATAATATAAAGAGATTAAAGGTTTATTGTAACAAAAAAATAGTGGTGACACATTGTGCTAAGTGAATACATACCAGTCAAATCTAATATAAGCTTTACCTTTAATTGGACACAGGCTACCATCTTCCAGCAACACTTAAACAATAAAGATCTAGATTTATTATCTCTATGATATGATGGTATTATCTCTATGATGAAACCTTCAGCAAGTTATTATCTGTAACTGGCTTTGGTTCTGATCTGATGGTGACAATTCTGTAGTGGAGCTAAGGTCCCTGTAGCCAGCACAAATGCAGGGCTGGTGAATGGTACTGCACCCACAGCACCCTGCAA
This sequence comes from Phainopepla nitens, assembly GCA_013400175.1. Lineage (NCBI taxonomy): Eukaryota > Metazoa > Chordata > Aves > Passeriformes > Bombycillidae > Phainopepla > Phainopepla nitens. The sequence continues at coordinate 260,692 of VXBQ01002813.1, forward strand.
ACACTGTAAGATGGCCTAACTTTTTACCAAGGGATCACCAGTGCTGTGCAGCTACCACAGATAACGGCAAAAAGCAATTCATGTAAAAGGGTAAGACTATGCACAGAAAACTGGGGTTTAAGGGACAAACAACAACTTGCACCAGCTGAACAACAGGAGTTCCCCCTCTCCACACTAAGCAACACAAACTCAGAAGAAAGGGCAGCTCATTATTCCTTGGACATTTAAGCAACACGTGAGTGAACGGTTATGGACTGGGGCACAGTGGGTGCCATGCAAGCAGAAACCTGTATTCTCCTCTTACTACAGTTTCAAGCGCAAAACTCGCAAAACCACAGGATATAACAGCAGCCACAGAGTACAGACTACTTTGGAGATGAATACAAGGAGGATTTATTCATTTAGCATTTCTAAAAAAAGCTATATAGAAGCATTGCAGGTTATTTTCTGTGCAAGTTCTCCAGCTTTTTGCAGTTGTGCAGTTTTATTTGAGGTTATCACACAACTGGGAAATCTTTCTGCCTGAAACTTCTAACAGATTAAAATGCTGTGGTTTTTCTAGAACTATCTTATTGGAAACAATCCTTACATTCAAACCCTTCTAAAGATGTTAAGCATGTGCCAAGCTGCCTCTTTTAGGCTCGTCCTCCATCCATCTCCTTTATAAGGGCAAAGTTTTCCAACTGTGAAACAATCCAAAACACTGATTATATATTTTAAATGTCATGCTAAAGTCCAAACTAAATTACTGAACAATTATTCAGTTATTTTCCCTTAACTTTTGCAAAATAAAGTAGATTTCAGTCTCCCTCAACCCACACTACCGCCTTTCAGAGTTTGAATCCAGAACTAAATGCAATAACCACACTACACAAAGTTTAACAAATGCATACTTTAATAGTTTTCTATTTTTTTCATCATCCAACAAGTAGTCCAAATAGATGACAGATTTTATAGGAGAAGAATTTTCAGTGGACTGTAAAAAATAATGTCCTGATAGTTCTTAACTACATTTTTTAAAAATCAGTATATATAAAAATTCTCCTGTAAATTTACTTCAATGTGGCACAAAAAATAAACAGAAAAGACACAGCAGTGCCATAACAAAACAAGAAGTATTTCTACAGACTGGCCTTCTCTTATGCAAGTTAAGGCCAGATACCAATTGTATGCATGTGGCTTCCCGTGAATGATGTAACCAACAGCAGAATTCCAGTCTTATCAGAGACCTGAATGCTTTCCCAAAGACAATGTACTCAGTTTTTCTTACTACTGAATCTTTCTTGCCTTGTCAACTCATGCAACGTTGGCTCCAACCTGATGAATGCCCAGATTTGACAGAATTTGAAAACAGATTTCCTAACATTGGCTATAACATCATGATTCTTACTCATGAAGCAAAACAATAAAACAAAATTTAAAAGTAATGCAAAAAAGTGGAAAACAAAACTTTTAAAAGGCACTATACTCACCATTCCTTCGCTGATCTAATATCATTCTAGAAAACTTAAGAGATGTTAGATATGCAGCTCTCATTCTTCTGGCAGAAGGCACTTATTTCTAACTCTAAGTTATAATCTGAAGCCTAGCAGAGTTTTGGGACAAAGGGAGCACTGGTATTTTGGTTTGGTTTTTAATATATTGGTCTACAAATAAAAAACAAACAAATACACCACTACCAGCCTCCAAAAAACAAAGTCAAGATCCTTAAACAGTAGCTATTTTCCATCCCTGACTACAGCTGAAATAGTCCATCCTCACAGCCTCCTGCTCTTCAACATACAGTAACTGTGGTTGTAGCTAAAAAATGCTTTAAGACAGCTGAAAGTAAGAGAAGCATTCTGCTGTATTTTTAATTTTGCTGTATCTTTATGGCAAATCTTTGCTTGCAGCCTTTGCAAGTCAACTGTTTCAAGCAGATGGGAAATCAAAACAGTACTCAAAATAGAGGCAAGAAATTGTTTTTAAGGCACAGAAAGGAGGAAAGCATTACTCTACTGAATCTCAGTTACATTAGAGAGCACTCTTATAGGATCCTATGAAACATAATTAAAAGACTTAAAACCTGAATAAACAAATACAAGCTAGAAGTATAGGTATCTTGCCATTTTACAGGACAGTTACTGGACTATTAATTTTCCAATCTACTTCCAAAAATCCAACTCATGTTCTAACTCACCCTCTTTTTTATGTTCTGTGAGGGATTCACTCTTTCAACATTTGTAGCCTTCTAGCCAAATAGTAACAGTACAAAACTGTACTTAACTCTTTAATATACTACTATTATGTGCAAAATGTTTTATATTTCATAGAAGAAAAAAATTGAGTGAGGATACTGGGAAATTCACTCCCTCTGCAGAGAGGTAACTGGGAAAACTGTAAAACCTAGGGTTTTTTTCATCACTCTGCAGAATTGGGGCAGGGGACGGTAAAGGCAGCGTGCATAGACAATACTAAAAAAATTCCAAATCTTTTTCATATTAAAAGTTTATCTGAAAGGTCATTTTAGAACCATTGTATAATTCCTCAAACCTTACTGTTGCCTAGTAAACCTGCAGAAAACAAAGTTTTGCCACCTATCCCAAAAGTGTACAACAAATACACATTTCTGGTCCCTTCTCACTTCTTTGTAGGACCATTCCCCATCTCCACCCAGGAAAGCCAGAAAGAATAAGTGCATTACAAAGGAATGTCACTGCTTAACTCCTTGACACATTCTCTTTATATTTCAGTCTTCATGGAAACTAAAATCACCATGCTTTCTCAACAAGTTCATCATGCTAAAACTAGACGACTTTCTTGCAAAGAAATGAGGAAGACAGCAGAGATGTACCTCAGAACAGTCTGTATGCACACCTCAATGACAACAATCTCTTCAAGAAATCTTGAAAACCTATATGGTTTGATCTTTCTATTTACATTTTTGCACCGAAGGACATGGCTAAGAACACTGAAGTGGACAACAATTACTTAAGAGTGAACATGGGGAGCCAGGAATTACACTGCAACATCTCTCGTGCAAACAATTATCATCTTCTAGATCAGACTACACTTGTTTCCACAGAAATGAACTATCCTCCTTATGATCATATTTGAGGAGCTGGTCCTTAAAGTAGCTAGATACAACATGTCAGTACATAATAAAGATTTCAAGGATTGAAATAATAAAGAGACTAGAGGGTCAGAAGGAGACTAAATGACTTGCCATGCAGCAACTTCAAGAGATACCAGGGGCTGTATTTCCACAGAAAATGTTTCCTTCAGACATGAAACAAGTAACCTTAGGACCTTTCACTAACATGCAGCATACTACAGATGTATTTGATTTAGGAAGCTGTGTCAACATGACTTCAGTAAAGTTATCTTGCTTTTCAATAAACACAGTCAAAATGAAATCTCTCACAAGGATTCTAATATTTCAGTTACATTAATTGCAAATTCATAAATCTTTTTCTAGTCTCCAATGCCAATTCTGCCCCACCCACACTCCATGGAGAACTTAGATAAGTCAAACAGGCAAGAAAGTCTCACATATTTGAGCTTGGCATACATTAAATGCACTTTATGCAAACATTCTGTTATGTATTTATTAATAATTTCTTATATTTAAATTAAAAATGCAAATGGAAATACAAGGTTGTATGACACAAGGGTTGTTTTAATTAGTGCAAAGAAATTAATTTTTGTTAAATGTCAGCCCATTCAAACAACCAGAGCCTATGTTTGGGTTTTTTTTTGGGGGGGGGAACCAAAAAACATACAACAGTATTGGTGAGAGAAGCGAGATGCCCATACCAAGCAAGCGCACTAAGAAATATGGAGATGTCTCACTGCAAAAAGACAGCTTTAGTTTTAGCAATATCTTGGCATGGGTGGAAGTGAATTAGCATTACAGCAAGCAAATTCATTTGAAAAGCAAAACCTACAGACACATAGTCTGTATTAGCAACAATACATACCAAGTTGTTCCAGCAAGACCTTGCCACTTAGAACAGAATATTTTCATACTCCAGCCACACAGACCCCAGAGACTCAACCCACATTTCCTGATTTCTACAACAAAGAGTGTCATTAGCTACCAGCATCATCAGGAATGCAGTACTACAGTAACCATACTTAAAGAAACCTTTCATCTAGTTTGGGAAAAACAAAAGTATGGTGAGACTGGTATGACAAGTTAATCAACTTTTAAGCTATTAACCTTAGCTGCAAACAAGACAGCTCAACTAGAAAGCACACAGTCTTATACATACAGAACCTGTACTCAAGTTAATACAAGTATTAAATGTTCAGTTTAGTCTGTTTATTCCAATTCACAACTTCAGTTTAGTCTGCTCATTCTAATTCTCTACTTCCTTTTGTTTTCATTTGATTCTTCTATCAAGTAATGCATAATTTCATAAGATTTAGCTGCTAAATAAAATCTCAAAGGAGGTTCTCTTTGCTACACAACTCCAGCACTCGATTCTATTAAGAGCAGAGGTTCAAGAGTTATTTTACTAATATGCTGCTGCTCAAAAAATTCTGTACTATTAGGCTGGAGTTACAACTTTTCTGGGTCTTATCCTTTTCCATAAATTGGTGTTTAACTGTTGATTTTAATAAAGCACTAAAATATTCTTCTATACTCAGACCCAGCTGAGTCTTATAATTCCTAGTAATCTTATGACTTTTAATTCCTTACATTCTTGTATGCAATTTTGCTATGCCACAGCCAGTCTAGCTGCAGTGGGAGCCAAGACCTCTCTATTCTGACCCTGTGACTATGCCTCTTATTGGTACATCTTTTGCCATCGTAGTATGTTTTACTGCATATATTTTACTATAGCTTATCCCTATAATAGCCTATTTCATAAAGTATGTAATGTGAACAATGTGCACAGATGAGGAACACATCAATACAAAGAAGAAGTCCCTTAGGCTTCTCATGTAAAACACAGACAGACTGTACCGTATTTTTGAAAAAAAAATGTTAAGGGGGGTGAAGGGGTCATGAGAACCAACACATAGCTGCTGAAGAATATATTCCTGCTTCACCTGACCAGAGAACATAAGATGGGGTATTCACAAAATGTCTTCCAGCAACACCACAAATAATCTTGCCTGCAACAAACCTCTGTTTCCAACTCCGTTCAGACAACTAACATCTCTCCTTACGTACCCAGGCTGGCTGTAGTACTGCCATTGATTTCTTGACTACATGTGTGCACTGAGCTTCTAGAGATCACAGGTTAAGTAGTAGAGATAATCCTGTTGCAGTTATCTGTAATTTGTTCACATAAATGTTGATTATATTGGCCAAGCTGGTGGAATAAAAACCACTTGCTGTTCTACAGCATGACTGCGGAGCCCTGTGTGCAGTTCAGCTAAAAAAGTGCAATGGAGGTGGTATTCCTGGCACAGAACTCTATTTTCCTTAACCTGCAATTCCTTCTCTTTACCAGTGGCGTTACATGAATGGTTGTATCAGTAAAATCTGCAGCCTTCAAGTACCTTATGTTCTGAACAGCTTTTTTTTTTTTTTAGCTCCTAAGTTAATTACAGTCATTTGTGTATCTGCTTATTTAACGTCAGAGAAATATAAAGGAAAAAATATATCTGAAGGACAAATGAAGTATAATTTTTGAAATCCTGATTAATTTTAAATTTTTTAATATATTTCTAAATGAAAACCGTAGAACTCCTCAGATTTCAGCAGCACTCCTCATCAGCTTGCTTTCCATTAATTGTTTGATTCTTAGATCTCTAAACTGCCACTCCAGATGTCAAACTTAGTCACTGAAGGTGCTTGCTCCATGAGATCAATAGAGTTCCAGTTGCATCTTGATTAAATCTACACACACCAAACAAATTACCTTTGTAATGGAAGTTATCAAATATATCTGCCTTTTACAATTTGAACAAACTTTTGGTTTTCAGCATGGACACCTAGGGAAGCATGACATTTCAAATTACAACATGCCTGCTGGTTTCAGTTTTTGGACCAACTGGCCAGTGCCCTCTTGAAAAGGACAGAAGAACATTCCAGATAGCTGAGAAGTTTAATGAAAATCAAGTGCAGGTAATTCAGACATCCCTGAAGTCCCTCTTTTTTCTTTTTAAGCAAGTTTTTTGGTTATTCTCAAAGACCCTATTTAGAATTAAAACCTCTGTCTTACAAGGTTTACTAGAGAAGTTGGTGACACTCTGCAAGGGTTTCCTATTATTCTCAAGACTGCTGTTTGCATGGTCGTAATTTCTGTAGATTTGGAAAAAACTATAGTCTTCTAGTACAGATCATAATAATTCTTTGTCCAACAGTTAAGTACATAATACACACATATCATCTACCAACCAAAAAAATTATTACTCCTAAAATATTCAGAAACCATGATAGGCAAAACCCTGTAATTTCAATATTTGTTTTTAAAAGAATGAAGTTTCTAGTAATTTTAGGACATTTGTTTGTCGAAGTTGAATTTGGCCCAGTGTGAGCCAGGCCACTAAGATGAAAATGCCAGGCATACCCAAAAACATCAAATCACAATGTCTTTTCAACACAGTCTCAATGTCAAACAGCAACAATGAAAAAAAGAACTAAAACAAAGACCTATTGAGGTCAATGGGACATTTCAAATAACACTGCTATGTACTTTCTAATGAGACTTGTTAACAACCCTTACAGTTCAACTGCCTAACTACTTTCATCATAAAGGATCTTGAAAGCTTTTCAAGCAGAAGTGCCTACACCTCAGTGGTTTACAGTATACCTTTGATATTCAGTAGAGGAAATCCCCATGGGCTACGTAACTTTTCATATTGTCCCATGAAATTCTGTTCACATTTGGATGATGTATATGCTGTTAAAGTCCAAATTTTTCTCCTCTCTTGCATTCCTGCAAATTTTTGGCAGCATACCATAGTCATAACCAGTGGTTACAAAGCTGGGCTCATTTCACCATCAAAGCAGCAATGGAAATGTCAGAATAATTTTAAATGGTCAGCAGAAAACTCTTTCCTCCTGTGTCCTCTCAATTTACTTTCCAGAAGACACCATGAGGGTCAGAAGATCCCTCACCTCCAACCATGACACAGGGGTTCTAAAAAAAACAGAATTAGCACACAGCTAAAGCAGCCAATACTCCACAAGGCGCTAACAAAGAGAATAATTTCCTTCAGTCTTGGACGAGGGAAAATACTGCATGATCAATCATGACCAGGATTTTTCTTGCCCACCCAAACACTTAAAACCCAAAGCGAACCACCCAACATATCAAAGACTGATGGCAGACAATTTTGTAGATCGTCTGAAGACAACTTTGTAGTTCAGTTGAAAACTTTAAGGCATCAGTGCTCCAATTCAAAATTAAAATCTTATTGCTTCCCACTTATTAAACCCCAGAATGTTCCTGCATGTATTATTATGGAATGTAAATTAGGTTACACACTCAAGACTTTGAAACATGGGAAATGGCAGCTTGACAGCCATCAGTGCTGCTTTGGATATTCTACTATGTCATGCAAATGCATTGTGATTAAGTTTTTTACCTATGTAATATCATTCCTTCATTATCTTCTTTACTGTTAAGAAAAACAACATGCTGAGGAAGGCAAATGAATACAGCAACCAAATATAAGTAGAGCAGGACACCCTCCCCCCCACTGAACAGCAACTTCCAGATGACGAAGTTACTCTCATTCACATATTCTAAATTCATTGCCATAGGAAAATCTCTTCTGGCAAAATGTTTTTCTTCCTCAAGATGCCAAGTACTTTTTTTTCAGTATTAAAGCTTTGGCCTAGGGAACCTTGAACTCTGAATTTCCTTTTTTTCTCCCCCTCCCTTCCTGCTTCAGAACAGAGAAGCCCAGAACAAAGATTTATGCTGCAAAAGAATTCACAAATGTTGGTACCACCAGAGCAGGATGCACACTACATACCTCTGCCTCAAAGGGAAGCACATACACAGCTTCACCACACTTTAAGGACTATTGGTAATTCTATTTAGTGCCCCTAGTTCTGGGACTAGGGGAATAAACAAATCAGTTGACAACTGTCATGCTTTTAATTTCCCCATGTCTATTAACTTCTGTCCTATCTTTTCTGGTCATAGGACAGACACAAAGCTGCTCATACTGAGTGAAGTAAGAGGGGTATACTGTGGGAATCAGCCACAGCCCTCACCCACAGCTGCAGGTTTCAACTGATCCTACTTCAGGAAGGTTCAAGGCTGCAGTCGTTACACAATCAGAGAGATAATCTCTAAGAGAGGCCAATACTGTCTGAAATCCTCTTCTTGTTGCTTCAACTAGCATGGAGCTATCCCTGATGTCCCACCCTCCTCCCCAGACTGGGGAAACTACACTACAGACACAGTGAGACACTGGAAACACAGAATGGCTGAGGTTAGAAGGGAGCTCTGGAGATCAGCTAGTCCAACCCAGTGCTCAAAGCAGGGTCAGCTACAGCAGGCTGCACAGAACATGGCTCAAATGGGCTTTGAATACCTCCAAAAATGGAGACTCCAGAACTTCTAAATGCAACAACCAAAGTCTAAGTAAGTTTTTCACTTGTGATGAGCCCATCAAACACTATTTGGACTTTCATATGTCTAGTTTGAACTATGAAAGATTCATCCAACTTTGGGTTTGTATGTGCCTCAAAGACACCTGAAAGAAACATGCTTTGCTGAGCACAGTCATCAGACTCTCCAAGAAAAACTTCCCAACTCTATATTCATATAATCTACAGGCTCAGTGGTTCTGTATGATGTGAATAAAGTGTTCGAAGAAACATTTACAGTTTTTAACGAAAGACCGCCCAGAGTAAATCATCTTTAAGAAGGAAATTTCTTGAAGAGATACCGAAGTAAAGGAAGAGATCCACTAAAGGGAAAAAGTAACACTTTTTCAATACTACAGAGACTAGATAGACATGGAGGGTGAAACTACACTGGAGGAAGATTTCAGACCTGCATCAGACACCAAGCAGTCTTAGAAGAAAACAATATCTCTACCAAGAAGTACTAGCATATCAACATTAACATCACAGAAACAGTCATACTTTGATTCACTCAAAGATGAAGGATGAAGACCAAGGTATGTAATCCTCCAGGTATGTAATCCTTAACAACCTCACAAGAACTGATGTAATTTTGACACAGGAGGTGTGTGCCTGCTTAGAGAAAGGAAACCCTCATGAATTCTCTTACCCCCTTGTTTAGCCAGCTCTGTGCAGCAAGTAATGCTGAGCCACACCTGGGCATCTTTGATCTTTCCTGCTTCAGAGAGAAGAGTAACCACTAGCCCAGACAAACGGATGAAGTGGGTCAGAGTAATTCTTCATGGCATGAAGTTTCTTTCAATCAACAGATCACCTGTCTCCTGAAGCTGGCTTTTGCAGCCACAACACGTGACAGAGGCAACTTTAAAGCAGTGTTCTCTGGTACTGAGACAGCATCTCAGAGTCACACCAAAACTTCATGAACTTTTCCACTAAGAATCATTTTAGACAGGTTTGCAGACTTCTCAGAAAGCCTCACAGAATTCCCACAAGTCTCCATTGAGAGTTTAGAAATGAGGAGGGGTGGAATGCTAGAAAACAGGCCTTCTGCATAACTGTCATCCAAGAGGCATTTCAAAGACCAAATACTTTGGTTTTAACTACCCTCCTTCTTTATGGCTGCCCCTAGGCCACCAACAAGACAGGACCTGCCGGCTCTCCTGATAATGAAATAAAAAACACAGGTGCAGTCACAGAGAGGACCCTCCAGCACACACTCAACATCAAACACTTCAGCAGCCTAGCACTCACTTGGCACAGAAAAGACATACAGCCGAAGCAGATCACAAGATGGGTGCCTAGAAAAGGGGAGTCTGTAGGGCAAAATTTACATATGAACATTCTCAGGCTAAGCACCTATTGACTGCTATCTTACACAGACTTTGGTACCAAGAAACAAAAATCAAAGCAAACAATTCATGACTTGCATCATGGTAAAATACAAAAAGCTTAACTAGAACTTCCCATTAGAAGTGACTCCTGACTACCTTCAGGTAAAGAGGAAAGTACAGCTCTACGTGACAAGGGCACAGCTGATGCTGCTGTACCTTTGCTGGAGGGCAAAGCACATGCACTAGCCCTAGGCAGCTGTGCACATCTGGTATCCTGCATGAACAGCTACCCTGGGCGTACACCCAACATACCAGGTTTCAACTCAAACATGAGCACAATGAAATAATTACATAACAAGAAATTGCCTTTAAAAATCAAAGCCAAAAGCTACTAGATTCAAGAGGTCTGCTAATGTCACAGAAATAGCACTACAGTTAAACTGAAAAAATGCTGCTATTTTCAAGTATTTCTAATCACACAGAATCACTAGATTGGAAGAGACCTTCAAGATCACTGAGTCCAAGCCATGCCCTAACACCTCAACTAAACCATGGCACCGAGTGCCACATCCAATCTTTTTTTAAACACATCCAGGGAAGGTGACTCCACCACCTCCCCAGGAAGACCATTCCAGTACTTTATCACTCTTTCTGTAAAAAACTTTTTCCTTATATCTAACCTCTGTTTGCCTTGGCACAGCTTAGGACTCTGTCCCCTCGTTCTGTCAGTTGCTGCCTGGAGAAAGAGACCAACTCCATCCTGACTACAGCCACCCTTCAGGAAGTTGTAGAGAGTGATGAGGTCACCCCTGAGTGTCCTTTCCTCCAGGCTAAACATCCCCAGCTCCCTCAGTCGTTCTTCACAGGGTTTGTGTTCCCAGCCCCTC
>VXBQ01002813.1:271619-307168 GCA_013400175.1 Phainopepla nitens
CACATGCTCCCAGCTTAGTGTCATCTGCAAACTTACTCAAAAAAGACTCAATACCCTTATCCATGTCATCAACAAAAATGTTGAACAGAACTGGCCCCAGCACAGATCCCTGAGGAAGAGCACTGGTGACTGGCTGCCAGCTGGATGCAGCACTGCTCACCGCCACTCTCTGAATTACACGTAAGAAACTGTGAAGCAAAACCTGAAAGCTTTTAGTACACAAGCAACTCAGACTTCATTCTACACCTTTTCAGCCTGAATACAAAAATAAATTTAACCATATTAACTTTTTCCTGTTACTGTCTGCAGTTCTGCAGTTGTACTTTGATAATCTTCAAGTTGATATGTCCATAGGAATCAGTTACAAAAGCTGGACTTGCTCATATGTCATAAGTGCTGAATTGAGGAAAAAAAACTAGCACACCGAATTTCCAGCTCAGGAGATAACCCTATTTAATAAGGTACATGTTACTCTCTTATATGTTATATAAATGTTTTCTTTATAAGGAAAAAAAAAAAAGAATGTATTTAATTGCTGCTTTGAAAATCAGAGCTCATGAAAAGTCCATATGTGGAAATGTATTTATTCTCATTTTTAAGTGATTCCACATGTACAGTTACTCAAGTGTAAAAACTCACACATCTTCCAATACAGCAGACCAAACACTAAAAAGCTGGAAAAATGTTGTAATAGTAGGAGATTTATCTAAGAAGAAAATCATGACAGTTGATGTTATGATTTTTACAGTACTAACACCACTAAAATGCATGTTCATGCAGTGGCCAAAAGAATTATACAATAGGCTTAAAAATAAATATTAAAAAGCAGTTTGGTTTCCAAACAGTGATCCAAAAGGCCATGGTTGGCACATGGTTCTGTTTAGGACATTTTCCCTTTAAGTCTCCATTAGAAATGCACGGTGGTCTTGAATATACTGAAGGAGGAGAGTTGTTCCATTGCTAAAAAGTTCTGAAATATCTTGGCTCAATTTGAGTTTAAAAAAAAAGGTTTAAGAAGTCAAACAGTTAACTTTTTCTTCCATACATATTCAATAACTATTAGAGGTTCTATAGAAACTGTACCTAAGTAAAAACTAGTTATTATTTAATAATGTTTTTAAACATATCCAAGCTATTTTGGCATATTAGTGTCTTTGAAGCTGTATTGCTTTTTCATCATCTGAAAGGTAGAAGCTGCTGATCCTAATCAATCACATAACCCCTTTTAAATCTGAAGAGCAAATATAAACTCTCATGAGTTTTTCAAGACCTGAAGACCCTCTCATTAATTAGCTTTCTAAGCCAATAGAAAGAGGTTTTCTGAACATCACTCAGGCAATGTTTTGTTTAAATAAATGCTTAGGAAACATCATTCTATTCAATATTTAAATTCATAGTTTAAACGACTCACTGAAATTCTACAGCAGAATTCACTATCCTTGGCAAACAAATCAGAAGCATTATTTTATTCCTTAAATAGCCCTAAAACTCCACACCAACAAGTAGCAGATTAGTCAGAACTGGACTATCTTTCATTTATTTTTACATGACACACAAGCACAGGAAGCAAGCAGGAAGTTATTTCTTAGCTTGAGCCAGCCCTTAGCTTGAGCCCAATCACAGCAGCAATTTCTGCCCACCTAAATGAGTATGCTAACACATATCTTTGTGCTAAGCTGGCACACCAGCCTTTCAGGTAGACACAATGCTCATTTCCAAGTGGCATGGATCTAAATATACTCCAGAGTATGTACCAGACCTTAATTTTATGCATGGCTGACAAATAAACCCATTCTGAAGAGTCTGTTCATCTTCAGAAACAGTACAACAAAAATATCCAAAATACAACACGTTCCACTAGTGTTCAACATTCAAAACCTATCAGTGGTTAGGTTTTTTATCTGATTGCAAAGATACTCACAGGGGTGAGTAAGGGGAGAGAAAAGGAAGGTGCTTCAAGTCTCACCCACCTCCAGATGGACTTAAGGCATTTCAAATTGCTAACAATTTCACTATCATTATTGCTATTAAACTCCCTGTGGCCTCATAACTACTACATCCTGGCAAAACTACATTGATCCAGAACTGAGCTTTTAGTCTTCCTGATACCTACCACATTTACCTTTTACTTTGTCCACCTGATAAAAAGCCAAGGCACTTTGCCAAGGCACACACCTCAGACGGGCAGTTAGTATGTATGTGTTTCAGACTGTATTTTTTACTGATTAGTCAGATTCACATAGTACTGTCAAAATCTGATTTTTCTTCCTAACTCAGCTACATATTAAGCCATCCTTTTTTGCTGTTTGTAATGTACAAAATCATCCTACCAATCATCCATTATGTTGAACTCTTACACCAAAGAGGCAAAACCTTTGCAAATGTTCACAATCCACCCAGAAACAAAACCACCAAGTAAGAACAAAACTTTTTTTTTTCCTTAAGTTTCAGAAAGTGTTTATCTAAGGTTAAATTATTATTTTCTTCCTGTAATAGCAACTTTTTCAAAGTTAGTTAAAATGTTTGCTTTTACAACCTCTACAGGTTGCTAAACACTTTCTGGGTACAAAGTCACAAGTTCTGTGGAATGCTGCTCTGTGTACTCTGCCTCTGCCAGCTCAACTTCCCTAGGTAACACACGCACCATACAAATACCAGGTATAAGTGAGGAGTTAAAGGTCTGTGCTTTTAAATTTTGTTATTTACAGAACATACAGCAGGTTCTACTTGACCACTCAAAGCATCATCTTCTGGGCTTCCTATGATCACAGCAAGTGCCACGTCAGTGCATCCCTTCCGTGCAGTCAAAAAGGTTTAAAGGATAATCCAGTAATTCAAGTAATCACAGGATTTGTACAGAATTTAATGAAAAAACAGAACAAGGTTTTCCCTACTCTGTGACACAGTGAAAAGGCATGTCAGCACTCCCTCAGTTTTAGAATCCATTACTTTTTGTAAAAAAAAAAATACAGATTTTTCCCCCTAAGTGTTATTCCAAATAGTATTATTCTTAATAAACACTGTGCTTCCATTAATTTATGGTATTAGTAAATAAGTATATGTGGCAGCATGCTAATTTCTATACCTTGTAATACAAATGCAACACAGTTCTTGAAACAAGTGTCCTTGTGAACTAGGATTTCAAATAAACACCTTGAAACATTCAGGTTACTCTTACGTGTTAAACAACCAATACGACATATGTTAAAACTGAAGACTGAGATTACTGCCTGAACATTCCTGCAAAACTTAAATTGTACTTCATAATATTTGGCAAAGCCCCAAAGGGGAGAACATGAAGCCTCCTGTCAAATGAGCCCTTTTCCAGGGCAACATATCCCATGTCTGACAAATCCTGAAATGTACAAAGGGCCAATGAGCTAAGATTGCTAAACACGCTAAAGATCAATACCTTTGCAGAAGCAGCACAACCTGCAGAACTAAACATGGGACTGGCTGCTGCAACCCTCCAGTTTATGCTGCTGCAGAAACAAACATGTATCTTCCTGGTTTCTTACATGAACAAATTGATGCACAGTTAAAATTAGAGAAGTTTTGTAAAATTCCCTAAAGAATTCTTTATGTTCTAGTAAAGCACCAAAGTGTGTCAAGGAACAAACTATTACTGCCTTCGGTTTTCAGGAACCTTGGTAATAAAAAAAAAAAAAAAAAAAAAAAAAAAAAAAAAAAAAAAAAAAAAAAAAAAAAAAAAAAAAAAAAAAAAAAAAAAAAAAAAAAAAAAAAAAAAAAAGCATAAATGACTAAGTCAAAATAAGGAAAATACTCACATAGAGCCAAACAGCATGACAGAGGTATTAGAAACCTCAACAACCTCAGCAACTGCTCCAACTGTCAAAATTAGTATTCTTATTATTCTTATTAAAAAGACGGCAAGATTTTGGTTTGCTTCTTTAGAACATGTAGGAGTCCTCTAAGCAGCTAAGTCCACAATGCAAACTTTAAATACACATTATTATCAGATCTTTTTTCCTACTGGCTTATATTAAGGCAGCTAATGAGAGGTTTTATGAAACACCATGTACAAATATCATGAAAGAATAGCTACATAAACAAATTTTAAGAACATTTCTACTTGCAGTCCCTCAGAACACAAAAAAATCACCAATGACTATAACTGGGCCTAGAAAGGCCTTGCATATATATTACAGGTGGCATCAGAATTCATTCCTTCAACTATGCTTCAAAAAAGGCTCAAGCATATCCTCATGATAGCAGATGTGTTCAAAATGCCATCAGGAACAAACACTACCATATCAACAACTTATATTAAAAGAAAACTCTTCTGTCACATAAAACTTAAAATCCACAGTTCTGCAGCCAAGTTGAACACTACCCTGACCTCTCGAATCCAGATCTCTCATTAAGGTTTTCTACAATCACATACAAAAAAGTTAGTAATTATAAAGAAAAGGAGGAGGAAGGGAGGAAAGACATTTTAAGCAAGCGCAAGATATGAATCCAGTTTTTTTGTTCTGAAGTGCATCTGACAGTAAGCAGAAAATGTTAGCCACCCCAAGAGCTGGAATATGTACCTGGTTTGCCCGAGGTCTTTCCCTCCCAATGCTGTTGATTTCTGACCAAAAGTTAATTTAAAATAAGCTAGTCATATCTACCAAAAGTACAAAAACATGTAACAAGTACAAATTAAGCTCAAAAAGAGTAAATTTGTATTGATCTACAGAAGTAAATCTTCTGTTCAACCCTGCAAAGAAATTAAATGTTCTAATCAGCAAGCAAAGGTAGATAACTCTCAAACCTGTGTGCACCCAAACACACAAACGGAAAGAAAGCAGATGCAGTAAAACCTGTTCTAACACGCTGTACATTAGAAATCTGACTCTCATATTTCATAGGAGCCAAAGTAAATGAAAGGTGCGATGAAAAGCAAGCTAAGAACAAGGTAGAACAAAAAAGTACAAAGCTTTCACACATTAGAGTATTGAGGAAATCCACTGAAGCACATTTTGTAGTTAAAAAAAAAAAAGAAAAAAAAACAGATTCTTTATTCTTTATTGTATTTTGAACATACACACACACACATACATGTCCTTCACAAGTGTCCTTGGATCTTAAATTAAACATACTTTCCCCACAGACCATGAAATTGGCCCTATCAGACAAAAATGTTTGGTTAAAGATGGGTAACTAAACCAAGCACCCATAATTCAGCAGAAAAAATGCTAAGAAATGGACTTAAGAGTACAAATAGTCCACCATGAGGATCTGGACATCATTTATGTCAGTCTTCTGAAATTACAGAGCTGACTAACAGCTCAAAGAAAAACTCCAGCAAAAAAGTAATTTCAAATACAACCAAATGCACAGAAAAAATACTTGTCCTTTTGTTTTAGGCCATTCAAAGACGGCTTTCCGATCACAACTCTGTGGGGCTATTTGTGAGCTGACAGGTAATTATTTACACACAACTTTTCAGAGCAAATATGGACATAACGTGCAGTTAAGACAGGCAAATGAAAGGCAGCTGAGGCCTGCACTGACACTCTCCAAAGCACTCCTGATGTGGAAAGCCTCTTTCATAAGAATTCCCACTAATTTACAACAGAAAGGGAATCATCCCTAAGCAGCTAGGCTGAGATTTTACTCTGCTATTGGTTATATCACATTCCTGGTGACAAAATTGTTGACATTAAGGTTGAACGGCTGAATTTGTGCTAGAAGAAAAACCGCCTTGCATATCGCTTTCAACTTTTTTTTTTCCCACTAATGACAGCCCTTGAACAGCCCAAGAATTTTGTTTAAAAGTTTAAGACAGTTTTTACCGAATGCAATTGAGGAAGTAAGTCTTATATCGCGTCTTACGAGGACTATTTGCTTTTCAGTGAGATAGGCCAGTGGTACTTTGTCATTGCCTTTGAAATTGTCTGCCATTTCTTCTTTAACTTTACAGTTCCTAGGAAATGCATGAACTCTGTGCCCAAATGTTTCAGGACTCATTTTCCCCGAAGGGCATTCCTCAACAGGACGGGCTCGCACATGTGGCCAACTGCTATATTAAGGAGCAGGATTAGTATCTGAAAACCGATCAACATCTACATCACCGCTGGACAGAATAATTGAAATTACTGCAGCATCATTCATCGACAGGCTCGCAATCAGCTCCGAGCATCGCTAGCATGGGGCGCGAGAACAAGAACGGGGCTTTAAAAACTCAGTTGTTTTCCTAACAGGGTTGTCACTGTTGTAAGACGTGACTTGGAAAGCTTATGAGGTGCAACTGAGTACTTACTCAGCTGGAAGTAATAGAGTGATACTTTCACAAGAGCCTTTAAAAACCAAGTGTGCAAGTGATGTAACACCAGTAGATAGAAAATGAACAGGAAAACTGCATGTAGAGGAGTGGAATAAAAGGCATTTATGTAGAAAGTAGAATTGTTACTCTAAAGGTTTTTCCTCTTAAATCTTTTGCCTGATAATAAAAGTGCATATTTCAGTAACATCCATTTGTGTATTACACTTGGGAGAGCACTAAACACTCATTTAATTTGTAGAGCAGCACTAGATGCAATAGCCCAATCTCTCCGCTTCTGCCAGAGTTTATGACAATTGATTTATTTACTTGGTTATTGGAATCACAAGAGGCTGGACTTCTAACTTCTTCTACTGACCAAATCCTGAGATATATGGAAAGGATATAAACACTTAATACACATAATTATGTTGAAACAATGCCATACTAAATAAACACAGAAATTCATGAGTATTGAAGTCACTGTTTCAGCTCTCAGTTTAGGAGATCTGGAAACAAACTTTAGAGTACACTCGCACATGAAAAATAAGTGTCAGTCTTAATTTAGAATTTCCTGGTTATTACTGATATAAACAGTGCAACAGAAATTTATGTACTTTGAGATTGTAATACCTTAGAATAAAACATGTCCTTAAATTATGGTTATAAAAATATCCATCAGAGTATCTGTAGTCAAATATACATATTAATATATTTACAACGGAACTAACATGCCATAACAGTCTCTTTGCCGAAAACATTTGTCACTTGGGTAAAATAAACAAGTATCTTAAGTTTTTAAAGCCTTTCTGCAGTTCAGAATTCTCATTTATCTCCATGAGTGTATTACATTAAAATGCACAAAAATTCTGTATTTAGGAAAGGGAGATGAGAGAAGATTTTTCTAAGACCAGAATTCTGAATGGTGTTCAAATGTATGCAGATAGCATTACCAGTTTTGCTGGCACAAATTAGGTTCTATTCATTTTTATTGTTTCTGTTACCAAAGGGAAACAAAGGATGACAGCACTCCATTTCGGTTTCTTAAATGCAGAAAAATTAGAAGTATCATAAATACAATTCAAAGTGGTGCTCATTTGGAAAGCTGAAGAAAATTATTTTTCAAAAAAGAAGTGTTAACATTTCAAATCATTATTTGAAAGCTCTTAAGGGAGAAGTTGAGAGAAGCAAGGACAGGATTACAGCAACATTAGATGCAAACGTGGAGTCTTGCAGGGTACAGTGGAGCCAAACAAGTATGTGTATGTGGCTGGGACATTATGTAAAAGGAAATAAATAAACAAGTCAACAATTACATTTATCATTTTAAAAATACCCATGAAATTTTATTCCATCCTTTTCAGTACACTTTAGTGGATAACCTTACCACCTAATTGCTGTAACCACAAGTCTCTTTCCCATCATTTTGTTTTCTCCAGAATCAAATCTCATTTGGAAGAGGATCATAAATGTATTAGGGCACAAGCAATGGCATCCAGTTTCTGCTCCTTTTCACTTACCTTGTGACCACAAGAGAAGGAGGAAAAGGGGTCACTGCTGCAACCACAGACAGCTCAACTTCAGGTTAGCACCATTCATTTTCTAACAGGCAGAGGTCATCAAAGACCTAACTTACCCAAACCATTTCCTCTGCAAGCACATTATCAAGAGAGTCCTGTTAGAATTAAGATTCAGGATGAACCTTTGAGTGAGACTGAGGATCACCTCAAGACAACCCACTAGACAGTCCTGGTGCTTACTACAGGTATTTAAAACCCTAACCTGGTTTAGGCAAGTTGGCAGTTTTACAGCTTGAGTTCCTGCCACCACACAAAAATGCCAGAGTAGTGACTATTCCCTATTTCAGACTCTCCCTTTCATTAACACAGTCTGTAAAAAACATGCAACACCATCATCTTATCCTCATACATAACAAGCATTTATCAGATGTCTCGCTATCTTAGAAAAGGAAAATAAAAATCTGACTTAATTCTACTCTGCTTAACTTCTGACACTTGTTAAAGCATTAAATAATCTTTCCTACCCTCCACTATTATTTCCTAGGATATTCTTCTGACAAGGGGCTGAGAGCTGGTGCAAGTGTATAGCATGAGCTTATGGGACCACCAAAGGACTCCACTGCAATTAGCTCCTTCTTAGGAGGCACTTCCCAGGAACATCAGGAAATGAGGTGTCAGAAGGTACTTCACCTGTTTGTCAAGGATTCAGAACCTGCCATAAAATGACATATATTAACAGAATCTAGCTAAGCCAGTGAAAAAATTTAAATTACACACTTGATTATGGATAACAGAACTCTCGTCCTTAAAGTAGTATCACGTGAGTTTCTCAAGGGCCACAAAAAAGCGATAAAAAGAAAAATGGAGTGTTAAGTTCTTCAAGTGGTCAAAAGCTTCTCTACCAGAATAAGGTACTTTCTATTCTTTTTTTTATGAAGTCTAAAGGAAGGTTGAACCTTTTTAGGTGATGTTTTTTGTAAGCTTTTACTTTCTGCACAGCAATTTAAATGATGAGTAAATTTTGTGGTAAAATTTTAATCTACTAAAATATAAATGTGCACAAAAGAAAAACAATTAAGCCTCATCTGCAAAATATATTAAAGCTGCCAATACAAAGTGCATACATGAAAAAATTAAGCCTGTAAAAATATATAATGAAAGACATCTGGCACAAATGTCAGCCTTCACATGCTTGTTTTGTCAGCTGTCAAATCCTGGTTATATACGATGGTAAAAGGCACACTGACAGCAACATTCCTGGTATTTTAAAGAACAATCATAAAATGCATGCATCTGCATTGCTGCCAAAGTAACTGAACAGGGCTGGTGGTCCACAGGAAAATATTAATACTTAATACTTCTGAATCTCAAATGAAACTCTGTCCCAAATTATTTCTTTTCCACACAAAGCTTTTTGAAAGAGTTACCTGGAGTTATTGCATGAGTTGTTACTCATGCAAGCCTTTACAGCTACTGTAGGTAAATACTGTTCCTAAGCAGCAAATGACATGGGGTCAAGGAATGCTTGCTATGCATTATATTCTTACCTTTGTCAATAAGAAAAGTATTTAAAAAACATATGCCAAGAGGGGGGAAAAAATTCTTCCTCCCAATAATTCCCTGCTTGATTCCATCTCAAAGAGTTAATTATTTTGGTATATCTTGCTGTTTAAAAAAAAAAAAAAAACCAATGTTTTTCCTCTACATCAAATACAACTTCCAGTTACACTTCGTACTTGAGCACATGAAGCACTAAAACCTCAGGACGTGGTCCCATTACCATCTTCTTACAGTCCATACAGACTAACAAGAAGTTGGAAGGAAAATGAAAATATTATATTGATACAGGTTTTGAACATAATTTGTTTCTCTATAAAATAATGATTGAGAGCAATCATTTGTGCCATAGGACAAAAAACAAAATTGTCCAAGATTATGCTACCTATCTGAAGATTTTATAGTCATCATTATGTCATCATCTCCTGGAAACCAAAGGAGCAGTGGTAATAAGAGTTCGTCATAAAGACTCCAAACTAGCTTCCTGTTAAATATATAACCATGTTGCAACAAAAACACATGACTTTTAAATAACCATTCCTTAAAAAGTATGCCTGATTTTTTTCCTGCTCTAGTCAGGAAGCTAAATCAGGTCTGCATTTATTCACATACCAGGCACACTGTGACATTTTCTTTAAATGCTGAAGAAGGTGAATGAAGTTAGTTTCACTGGAAACTAAGTTTATTTAGTTCAGTTGTTGGGATACTTTTAATTTGCAAAGTTAATTTCTGCCTTGATGTTATGAAGTAGAAAAGTTTTAGTCTCTCTGAAACTGACTTTCAAGACAGAAGGGCAGGTGAGACTTAGGGGATAAAACCATGACTCTTGCCTTTCAAAGACACTGCAGCAGGCACTGGACTTGCTGAGTCCCGGTGGAAGCTACAAAGTGATGTGCCTTCCTAAGGAAAACTCCAGTAGGAAAATTTTATCAGGTGTCATTTTATAAGGTAAATAGAAGCAAAGTCTTCCAACCACTGAAATTCAGAAATAATGAAGCCTAGGCTAAAACTGGCTAAAGTACAGCTGGCCTCACCAGGAGCATCAGACCTGACCAAGGGCATCTTCTACCACACAGAAATCTGATGTACACAAAACTGGCCAGCAACAGCTTGAGTTTGTGACACTTGCCTCTACCATGTTACCATTTAAAAACTTTTCCCCTCAATCATTTTACTGAGAAACACTTAGTAGAGACTAATTGCATAAATCTCACTGCTTTCACTCATCCCAACAGCAACTAAGCACAAAAGAAAAGTTCTCACAGTGGTGTAAGTCTACAATGACTTGTGGCAAAAGATATATACATACATATACCTCACTCTTTTCAGTAAGTTTTTGTTTTCACCAAGACTATTAAAACGAAGCTTTCCACAGTGAAATATTAGTGAAATATTACTGCCACTTCAAATGCTTTCTGTATAATATCAAATACCACCAAGATAGTTAATCAGATTGATTATCTGAGGCTGAAGCAAACAACTTGCAGCACTGACAGTCAAAATCATTATGTTAGATGTGGGGAAGGACAAATGAAGGCCGGTACTGATCCACTGCCAGAGAATACTGTACAATTTCTTTCTGCCTCTACCTTGAAAATCAAGAGACTGAGGAAAAAGAAGAAGGATGTTAAGACATGACATCATGGCAAATTCATAGATGAAAAACAAGACTACAGCTACCAGTAGCAATTTTAATTTTGTACAATGAAAGTATCTATAATTTGCATATTTAACCCGAATTTCTCAGTGTATGGAGTTTTTCACACTTTTCTATAAAGGCAGTTATAAATTTTAAATACCCATATACATTTCCAAAGATTATATTAATATTGTACATGTTTTTTTCAACAGATTTTGAAGCACTAAGACAGTGTCTTCCTATAACTTATCTTCTGATTTTTAGCATAAAAAGTCTTAAACCTCATAATCCCTCTGCTGCAGGAAAAGGTGTTTCAATCCCCAGATGACAAGCAGAGAGTAAGGAGCATGGAAATTTAGCTTTACAAACATGCACTTGACCGACTTTGTGCCCTCAGCCACCAGTAATTGTGCTCTCCCATAATGATTTTCTGATACCACATGAGGGCTGTCAACAGGTAAGGTCCTTCTTTCACTAACAGGATGACAGCCATATACCTGATGATGTAACTTCTTATACCCTGTAGATGCACAGTTCCTTTGGGGTAGTGGAAGAAAAGGGCAAACACACACACATTTTCCCACAAACGCACATAAACATGTTTTATCTCAGTCACGATCACACGGGTTTCACTTCCTTCAGAAACCAGACTAAAAAGGACAAGCGTAGGGAAGATACATAAATACACAACTATCAGATTCATTTATTCTCACACCTTTTTATCTCTCTCCTGCTCACTTCTTCAGAAAATTTTGGTAAGCCTTCCCTGTTACATTGTACCAATCATCAAAGAGAAGCTTGGGAAACATTCTGGCATCCATGAAATTCTTGTAAAAACACTAGGAAGTATAATCCTCTCAAAACAAGGATCCTAGGGAACTAGAGAAGCAGTGTTTTGGCTTTTTACCAACCATTTCACAGCAAAGGTAATTAGTGAGTTACATACCACTGGAAGCAACACCAGCACAAATCCAGCTTCCCTCACTGCTTGCTCTCTCCTCTAATGATGCCAAGATCGTGACAGGCTTACTTAACATGGTTATTGTTTCCAATTTCAAACCCTTATACTTAATTAAGTTTCAGCTCTAGATATCTGTCTTAAACAGCCAAACAAACCAAAAATACTCCAACTCCATTACCTCACCTTCTTCCCCCTTCGCTACAGCAACAATGCATCAGAAACAGTTCAGAAGGAATTCGTTTGTGTTGAACTGCTAGGATTTGGTAAATGCATGTGATAAGCTACTTTTGAAATAAATTACACTGCATAAAATATGTTTCAGTAACAGTAAGCATCCAGATTCTGGTCAGTCTTTTCATATCAAGAGAACACTATGTATCAGAAGCAAAAGTCTGTGACAGAAGTCATCTGAAAAAACAAGATGAGTAATAAGTTGCATCTCATGCATATTAGCTACAGACTTCCATCACCTGACAAACTGGAAGAGCTGCCCCTCTGTCTATTGCACAAAAAGCTATGCCTTTTGGGATCAAAAAGCATCAGACACTTGCAAACGCTTTAAAAGTTTTATATAATACATAATCACACATGCCTGTGCACAAACACACCCCCATCCTAAAGGAAATCCATTATTTCCATTCAAATGCTGAAAACATTCAGAAGAGCTGAAAAGACTGAGACAGTGATCAGCATCTCAATACTCCTTTCAAGAACCAACAGGAAATGATAACTAATGAAAAATTCCAAATATTATTAATACAGGAAAATATGTCCAGCTTTGACAACCAATGCAGTCATGGAATAAACACTTCCATCTTCAGTAGCTGCTAAAACAAACACTCTTTTACAGGCTTTGACAGAGAACAGAATTCATTTCCCCTTTACAGCTGCAGTGTTTCAAAGTCAGTTAAACATCAATGTGACAGCCTTACTTGCAAGAGCTCAGATATTTAGTATATTATCTTAGCTGGACATGAGCAGAAAGCAGAGACTGTGAAGGCAGAGAAGGCAGGGGGGAGAGAGGGAAATCAAGACTGTTTTTCTTAAACACCTTATGAAGTGTTCACCCAAAGTTTCTGCCAGAGAGTTATTTTTCTTGTTCATTTATTCTGCATTTAAAGACCCAGCTAATACAAACACAGCACAGATCTGGAAGGCAAAAAGTTCAGTAGGATGGAGCTTGTTTGCACAGATACTAGTGAGTTACCAACTTCTCGCTCTGTGATAGTTTAATTTGCAAGCATTGATAATAGCTCAGTCAACTGGGTTTCATTTGTAGAAGCACACTATCTTATTTGCTGCTAGTCATCACCCTACTGATTTTCTCATTAATATCCAGAACACACACAATTTAGTCACTTACCCTAATTTCTGCCATTGACTTTCCTGTACAACCCCCACCTCACAAGACCACTGTGAATCTTAATATGTATTAATTTCACACAGTGCAACAAGCAAGCTAAGTACTTAACAGTAAGCAGTTAGGAATATTGGCCAGATGTCAAACCAACCCTAACAATGGCACAGGCCACTAAATTGAGGATCATGAGCAAAGATTAGGCACTGAATAACTGCAGTAGCCATTTGCATATTGAGGTTCTGTGGAAACCTGGTTGCTCACATGATTATGGTTCTGTCTACTTCCAGGTGTTCAATTACATTAAATGAAATTAAAAATACATCAATACATGCTCTTACTACTGGTTTCACATGAAAGCAGTTGTTGCTATTGGGGGAAATGCTGTGATCACAAAAAGGAAATGTCTTCTGAATTACCTCTACAAATGGTTTGCTGAGTGACCAGTTCTTTCATGACAAATGATACCTACAATACTGGAAAAGTTTTCCATTTGGATTGTGAACATATTTATCACTTCTCTGTCCATGCTATAAGCAAGCTTGAAAAAAGAGAAAAATCTGCAATTCTTCTTTTATTCTTAGTGGTGGTTTGTACATAAATACTGAAGAAAAGGCACATCTGAAATATAGCTTAAACTACAGATCTGTTAAAAAATAAAATGGAGAGAAAACAGTAGCTAGCAAAAACACTGACACATGAAACAGTCTGTGTAAATTATGTTATTATGTGGTATTCTTTTTTTCTTCTTTGAGCCATGTTGAAATTTTAGAGAAAGCCTGAGGATTTGTGGCCAAATCATTTGGCAAAACATGTAACCTTATATTCACGAAATCTCCAAATCTCAGCTAATCCGAGTTTGAGCCACCTTTCACCTTCTGAAGGGTCACTTCACAGTTAAGGGGAAGACAAATCAAGATGGACTTCTTCTGTCAATAATAAAATTACTCTTCTTCACTCTTCATAGGAGCCCCAATCTGAGGATTTCTACTTCACAGTAATACTTTGAAGTTTCTGTCTGGCCCTTGACTGATGCCCCATACTTCCCTCTGACACTTCAGTTAATATTTCCCCTCTAGGAAAAACAAGAGAAGCAAATAAAACACTCCCTAACAAAAGCGTTTTTACCTGTGCTTCCCCAAGCCACCCTCTTCCCCAAAAGCCCGAATGAGTGACCTCCAGGGAATGCTGCCCAAGCCAGACCCAGGAGATGAGCTGGCCTCTAACTCTGCCTACCACAGAGAGAGGGTGCGTTTTGATTTAACCATTTACTTGTCAAATCTTGGCGTTTAGAGGGTTGCAGAGGTTTTTCAGAACTGTGCTGCCGTGCTCTCCTTACTCCAGCACCACTATTTTTAGTAACCAGCAAATGGGTGGCTGTAGGACCTCTCCTATCAGCAGAAAGCTATCCAGCTTGAAGTGGACAAGCAGCCCAGCTCATACATGCTAGCAATTCTTCAGATAGAGGCCTGCAAGCCCAGCCCTGCCTGCTTCTGCTGCAACTAGCACTTCATTACATCCATTTTAATGCAGTACACAGGTCTTTTTCTTCCTTTTGTAAACAAACCTTTGATCAAAATACTGTAAAATAAACATGTGTCCTTTCTCTCTTGATAAATCTTACTGCACTATGTTAGTTACATACGGGTCAGCTCTTAGAGAGCACAAAAAAACTTTCATATCCTAAAAAAAATTCCTTCCCCTACAAGTGTGCAAAACTGATGACTATGCTCTTTTACCTAGTATTTCCTCCCAGAATTGCAAATTCTCAGACTTGGTCAAGACGTTAATTTCCATATCAATTACCAACTTCAGAAACATGATACAAGACACTGAAATACAATTTAAAATTGATTTCAAATTGATACATATCAAACTACACCATAATAAATATAGCTGCATTAATTAAAAAAAGGAACAAAAAAATTCTCAGAAGCAACAGTAAGCAAATTCTGTTAAAAATGCAATTCAAACTATGTATAAACCCAGTTACTCAAATCAGAAATCTTAAGTGAAATACAGGCACGTGGTGTGTGGCAGACTGGCAATGGAAAGTTCTGTAGGACAGGCCACACTCAGAAGGGTGCTGGAGCTGAGCCCACGACTCATGTCAAAACTGATGTCACAAAGTCTTGTGAATTTTCTCAGTATAAGCAATGCACACTGCACAGCTTGCCTCCATTCAATAATCCTCATCATTAAAAATGATGCATTATGCTAAGTTTTTCATTCTCTTAATTTATATCCTATGACATCACAAACTACGGATGTTTTTTTAAAAATTCAATTTAACTTGTAAGAGAAATAAGCAATCTGCTGAGATATGACTGGTTTTGTTACACGACTTTTAAAGGTGAAGCATGGCTGAAAAAAATGTAATTGCAACATACAACAAATTTCCAATATAAAATAGTGAAAAGTAAAATGTTACAGTACATTAATTTTTAGCTGAAATTCCCCTGCTTTTACTCCCCCAAATTCAAGTTACTAAGTAAGTGCCAAATACTCCCTTCACGTATGACGCAGCATAAAACAGTTGAGTACTTGTGTTTCAGTAATTTGCAAATTAATTTTAAATGTTTTGGCAGGATAAACTTTACATGTATAAACTTGCAAAATACACAAGCTGCTTCTTTATCTACTTATAAAAAGCAGAACTCCCTTCAGTTCTAGTCACATGAATTTAATTTCATAATCAATTTTATTATGAAAAAAATACAGATTCTTCTTGTTGGGTCACAAAACATTTATACAAATAAAAGAAACACAAAATAAAAGCTTTTCCATCGTAAATAACACTGAAGACAAAACAGACAGTAAAAACCCTAACCTCAACTCTCCCCTAGTTAAAGAAGACATTTCCCCCCTATCCCTCAATTATATTAATCTCCGATTAGAAAGCTGATGGTCAGTAAAAAAAAAAAAAAAAACACACACACAAAAAACCCCCAACCTCAAAAAGCAACAAAAACAACAACAACAACAACAAAAATCCCACTTCACCACCCTACAATTTCAGCCTTAGGTTAGATCTTAAAAATAAGCTCCATTCATACAAGGCCTTAGTCATCAGGTCACAATCCAAATTTAAACCAACAAATTTTCCCTTTTGGTTCCATTATAAGGTGATAGCTAGCACCTCTAGTAATTTAAAGACATCCCATTTTCCTTGAGGTTAACCAGACAGCAAATCAAATAATCCCACAGTGGATTCAGAGCAGGCTTGACCCATTACTGAAGTGTTAAATTAGAATTTCAAAGAGTAACTCCACAGTCACCCTTCACAGGGATAATTTTTAATTCTTCTCCTGTGAAATGTGAAGTTAAGTCAATACGTGGTGTTTTATCTCATAACAAAAGCAGACAAAAATACTGCTAACTCAAAACAATCTAGGTTGATTCTTGTTTAATAAAATAGCAAAAGGCCACTGCTTCAGTGTTTTAACAGCCAAGTTCTCGCCAGCATATTTTTACAATTTCAGTATTAATTCACATCAGTAGAGAGAAGCAGGCATTTTATTTACATTTTATGAAATTAAATACATAAATACATTTATTTTCTCAACACAATCCACAAATGCCAATGAATCTGAATTTTGCATATGGAGAAAGTAATGAGGACTGACCCCATTTTACAGTTAAGAAAACGAGGAACTTAAGCTCAAGTGATTTGTTTAGTACACTTCTAGCAAACTGAAGAATAAGCCTCTGGCTCTCTAGCACAAGGTCTAGCTCCATCCCTGCTGTTACCTATGCAAGTTCATTCCCATGGGTATAATTATAGGGAAATTTCAGTCACATGCAGGAGCAAATATTCAAAGTCTCCAAATTTTAAAAAACATTCCTGCCACCCTATGTAAACTACGTTGAATAAAACAACAACAAAAAGTTGTCTAAGGCAACAGTATGTTCAATTTTTGTAGCTGACCCTAAGCCAGCCTAAATAAATCATTTTAGCTGCCTGTTCAACACAACAGCAGAAGCTTAGCACAGCAAGAGCCACAGAAGCCGTCACTGGCATGGAATTTGGTATCACCTGGTATCCTAAACAAATCAACAAGACAGAACTAAAAACTGATACTGCAACCAGTACAAATTACAACACAGAAAAACGCACACACAAAACCCCCACAAATTTTTAATTATTAAAGCACGCAATAAAAATTCTCATGCTGTTGCAGACAGGCACCCTCACAAAAAATTGTGTTACGTTAATTTATTCTCCTCCTCAAGACATAGTCTGTGTAAGAAAAGACCAGTTCCCTTTTACTGACTTCCTTCCCTGCCAGTGGTAAGCAAGATCAGTTAAAACCCAATAAAACACAATGTTGTCTTTACATTCAGCTAATGCAAGTGAAATATTAGCAGAAGCAGGTTTGACCCAATATTGGATTTTACATTTTCATCTTTCCTGTACTGCCAGTTAGCTCAAACTTTCTGCAACAAATCTTATTTCCCTTCTCAGAATCTTGTCTCTCAAAAAAAGTCCCTACTCCCCCGAGGAAATTCTAAGGGCAAGTTCACAGTCGTCCTTTCTCAGTTTCCGCAATACAACTTGAGTAAAAATTATTTACACAAGTGTAACAGAACTGAGTACAGCTCATTTATGAAGAAGTTACCACTATGCTTATACAGCAATATTTCCACAAAATCAGAACAGTAAGAGCAGTCTCCAAATCATGTCAACAGCAAGAAAAGTTACAGCACATGGCCCTTCCCACCATAACACAAAGTACTCCCTAGTGAGTTTAAATTTTTAAGAGTTCAATTCTACCACTGCCAGCCACTTTATATATAGTTCACATTTTTACTTCTCAATTGCTCTGAGATATCTAAACAGGTCTCATTTTGAACTTTTCAGGTTTTCAAAAATTCATCAGTTTTACGCAAGAAAATACCTCATACTGACCTTACCAATAGATTTGGAAAGAAAAGATGGCATACGCAGTGGCAAGCACGTGAAACTTTAATTGTATTACATCTTTGTAGTCAAATGCATCCACTTAATTATGGACAATGATACATCTGATACAAGGAGCAGAGCTGTGCCTATAATTAATTTTTTATTTCAGCCACTAAACAGGAAAAATACAAATTTTAAAACTGTTACAAGCTGTGCAAATAGTCAATTCACCAGGAAAAAATGCCCTTGTTTCAGATAGCTTACTTAATGTCGAAGTAGGGTAAGCTATTCAAAGCATTAAGAACATCCACAAGGGGATGTAATTGCTAAATATATCTGTGAATGTATACCTTAGCTTCCTTTGCAGTACCTTGTCTGAGAAGAAAACCTTATGGGTAGCAGATAAATAAATTACATCTATAAAAGTAGGCAAGAGAAGAAGCCACTGTCCTTTACCGTAGGACACACAAAACAGACAGGATGCTCAACTCTAATATAGGAAAATCAGTTCTCTGACTGTATTTACACACCAATAAAAAAAGCAGAGCTATTCCAGAGGCAGCAAAGCTCTGCTCAGAAACTGAGGAGCCCAGAGACAGCAGCCATCTCTGAAGAGGTGAGAGACCCAGAAGCAAAGCTCTGCTGTGAATCAGGAGCAGTGCCATTCCTTCCTCCATCTTGTTGTGCACCCACATCCCCACGTTCAGAAGGCGGAGGCATGCTGCTATCCACCCTCCAGCCTCTCCCTGCTTCAGCAAATACAGGTGTATCCCCCATGGCCGGGCCTGCTGCTGCATTTGCAGGCCCAGCTCCTGCAGTCATCCCGGGCGCCGTGGGTGCCACTCTCAGCCACAGCTGTAAAACACTGGCAACCTGCCCGTCCCCAGCCTGGCACAATGGGGAGAGGCAGGGCCACCCCGGGCCCAGGAGCAGCCAGGGAGTGAGACCGAAGTCCAGGAAGCACCTGACCCATCGGCTGACCCTCTCTCTACCCAGGGCACAGGCTGTGCCACTGCGATGGTGGCCCTGCAAGAGCCCTCTCCTTGCACCCCGCAGCGGCTCCCACTCAGAGCTGTACCCACGCAGGTGGATTCCCTGTGGCTTATTGACTGCTGAGTCCTGCTGTGACTCTAGGCTTGAAATCCAAAACTTTTCATTTCAGAATTTCCTAACTGAGCGATTACAGCACTTCTGATTAGCAGAGACTTTTCCCCCCTTCCTCAATGAAGCTACTTACGAAATTCCAGCCAACTCATTAACAGCTTTAAATTAGCCTGAAATAAATTTTCAGTAAGCAATTCCCCCTCAAAATACACACATATAAGTAAGTCTAACTGTCTAGAAAGAATCTCACAACCATGGATCAAGCTGTACTGACACAAAACATGCAACTATCCCAAAGCTTTACGAGATTGTATCAGAAGACCACGAAACAATTTTCCTGGAAGCTGGAGGCGGAAGGAAATAGCTCAGAAACCAAGTGATGAAGCAAATAAGAGGACAAATAAGTAAGAGGTAACTTTGATAATTACTGTTACTGGAATCAAGTTCAGCAGCAGCAGGATGTTAGAGTTTTTTTTTCCTCTTTAAGTGCCCACAGTACCTAAAACAGGACCGGACCACCATATGCATGGTTCCATGCCTGTATTCAAAAATAAACACATATTATTGTGAAACATATGTGCTATATACAAAGCATATTTGGCATTAACCAACAAGGGCTGAAAATTAATAGAACAAATCTATTTAATCATTTAGGTTGTGGCACATAGCCTGTGGTCTATAGCAGTGGTGGTAGCATGGTTGGGGTGTGACAGTGGTGGAATAGCAAGTGGTATCTCGTATAAGATGGTCTGACTTGGGTAGTTTGGGGTTTTTTTGGCTTCTGTAGATTTGTACTGAGTATGTCTTTAAGTGTGGCAACAATAGTGATATACAATCTGACTTGCTGGTATTGGTTCCTCAAATACTTCAATGCTGATGTAGTGGGTTGACCATGGTTGGATGCCAGATACCCATCAAAGACCTCTCTCCTACTCCTTTCTGCAGACAGGGGAAAGAAACTATAACAATGAGTCCATGAGTTGAGATAAAGACTGGGAAGGATTACTCATCAAACACCATCACAGGCAAAAGAGGTTAGAATCAGAGATATTAACTGAATTTATTGCTAACAAAATCAGAAAAGAATAATGAGAAGTAAAATAACACCTTAAAAACACCTCACCCCTTTCCTTCCTTCCTTCCTTCCCAGTTCTGCCTTCTCCCCCATCAGGGCAGGAAGAGAGGGAATGGGGGTTATGGTCAGGTCATCACTCGTTGTCTCTGCCACTACTTAGGGAGAGGAGTCCTTCCTCTGCTCCAACATGGAGTTTCTCCCACAGGAGACTTCTCCACAAACTTCTCTAAAGTGAGTCCATCTCAGGAGCAACAGTTCTCTACAAACTGCTGCAATCTGAGTTCATACCATGGGCAACAGTCTTTTCCAAACTGCTGCAGTGTGGGTCACTTCTCCTTGGGATGCAGTCCTTAAAGGACAGCCTGTTCCCCTGTGAGTCCCTCCACAGAGATACAAGTCCTACCAAAAAACCTGCTCTAGCATGGATTCCTTTCTCCATAGGTCTGCAGGTCCCTGCTCCAGCATGGGCCTCCCACAGAGTCACAGCCTTCTATCAGGCACCCACCTGCTCCGGTGTGGGGCTCCTCCACAGGCTGCAGGTGGGTCTCTGCATCCCCATGGATCTCCATGGGCTGCAGGGGCAGAGCTGCTTCACCATGGCCATCACCACGGGGTGCAGAGGAATCCCAGCTCTGGTGTTAGAGCACCTCCTCCCCCTCCTTCTGCACTGGCCTTGGTGTCTGCACACTGGCTCCTCTCACATATTTCCACCCCGCTCTTCTCTGCCCACAATTACAACTGCGCAAGAACTTTCTTTTTCTTCCTCTTCAACGTTATCTCAGAGGCGTTACCACCGTTCCTAACTGGCCCAGCCTTGACCAGCAGCACGTCTGTCTTTGGCACTGCCAGGGATTGGCTCTGCTGGACACAGAGGAGGCTTCTGGCTGCTTCTGAAAGAATCTACCCATTGCCATGCAAACCCAGTGCAGCTGGTCCAGAGCCTAGAACTTGGATATTTGACAAAAGAGTAAGCTCATGAGGAAGGAAAGACTAAAATCACAGTCAGGGACAAGGAACATTTTAAGCATGAGTAGCCATGCATCAAGCTCCACATACCATCAGTTGCAGATAAACCCTATTCCACCATAGGATATATTCTGGAAGTTACATACTGTAACTTGAGACAGAAAAAGTTTTACATGAGTCTGTTGAGCAGGACTAAGCAATAAAAACACAGTTAACCAGGATCTGTGAAGAGAAGCCAAGCAAAAAACCACAACTGAAAACTGAAAGGCCATAAAAATTAACCCAAGTGAAATTTCATGTGTTGGCCACCTACTTTTAGAGAAATGTTGATGGTTTTATCCCATTTTAAAATACCATTAAACTGTGTCACCACACAGTAGTTTCAAGCTCACAACCTGAAGAAAGAAATGTAGGGGATATCTCACTCTCTTAAAGCAGTAAAATAGGTACCTAGAGATTGAAGGACAAAGGAATCCAAGGCAAAAAGGGATCTTCAATTCTATGTGCTACTTGTAAGGATAATGCTTTAACGTTTAAGTGAGAACATTCAGATATAAACTAAGAAAAACATGCTGAAAAAAACAGGAATAGAAACATTTTAATTCTTCCTGACACTACTACAGTTTCTCTCAAAGAAAAAACAAATTGCAATACCTACTATAAAACGAATTCTTTTCTCAGTTGTAATTTTAAATATTCCTAGTTTGCCTATTGCCATTTTGAAAGATACAGAGTTTGGTGCATAGAGAACACTGTAGTTTATTGGTTTGGGATTACTGAAGGAAGAAAAGTACTAATAATGAAAAAAGGCAAGAATCTGGACCATAAAAACAGATGTTGGAATAGGAGAACAGAGCATATTCTTCATTTATCATGGCCACAGTTGCAAACAAAGTTTTAGCAACACATTTACACACTGGCAAATACTGTGTACAGAAGAGTGTCAGTACCCTTTTTTGGTTGTGGTGAGATGACCAGAGGAGGTTTCTGTAACATATTTAAATAGTTAGAGCCCTGCACAATGATACTGTAATACTCACCAACATTTCTAAATCATTTTCATAATACTGAACTTCTGTGACTTATTTAGGACCTTTCATCTGAATTTTTCAACATCCAAAGTTTGTTTTAAAAAGAAAACTTGTAATTTCTTGCCACTCCAGTTAATACAAAAGCAAACTAATCACAGAGAAACACACTGTGCAACACATTACATTATAATCATCTACGAATTTCCTTACCATTATAGCAGATAAGTCTTCTGAGCCTAACATCCCCACACTGTGGTATTAGAAAAATTCACCCACTTTAATGTACACAAATATCCATGAACCTCAAAGTATTGTACTATAATGCTGTCAAATAAACAGACTACTGGAATTCAATTTTCAGAAAGCCAAGGCAAAATCTACTGGCCTTCATCTGAAATACCAGTGTCATTTTCAAGCCCTGTATTTAATTAATACTATTTACTGTCAAGAGCCAAGCTGTGTAAATATTTCACTCTTCCCAATTCAGGGACTAAAGGCAGGCCCAGAGGAAAATCTGCCCAAGTAAATGTATCTCATCTTCTTTGATGATGCAAGTGCTCAGTTGTCCTGTTCTTGACCCCTCTAGAATTCCTAGGCTCCAATACTGATGATACAATGTCATCAATCTATATATAAAATATACATTGATTTTCCACAGATGATAATGACAGCTATTTCTTCTGCTAATGCTAATACAGTATAACTTTGTCCATATAAAAAGGTTCCTATCAAGGTAAGAAATGAAAAATCTTAGCAAAGTCCATTACAAAGTCAAAACCAATATTTAAGAAGTGAATAAAATCAAGTTAGCAATCCCATTTCCTAAATATTTTTTTATTTATCTCACTGAAACTGCAATGTTCAAAATAATCTTCCAGGATATAACTACATACAAAAGGCAAGCTTCAATCAATTGAATGAGCATTTTCAAAAGTCCTGGATATATATTAAGTTTGGTTCCATCAATGCAGTAGAAAGTTCACTGACAGAGCACTCCATTTAAATCCATTTACAGTAGTTAATGAGTTTTACATATATAAGAATAGTTTAATCCAGCTTTACAACGATTTCGAACATCGTGGTCTCAAAACTATGAAAGTACTTTGAAAGTACTTTCATTACTAACAAATCTAGTTCTGCTAGTTGCAAGCATAAGATTTCTCTCTACAGTACGGTAGATTTTCATAAAATTTAAAGGAAAGTATACTACATTTGTGTAAATTTCAACTTTTCCACAAAATAATGTTTTTCATAAACTCCCAGTTCCAGTTTAAGGAGAAAAAAGCTTTTAGGGTGCAATTGTATAAATCTCAATAGATGCTCATTTCCTAGTACTTCAGTTCTCATTGTACCACCCACACAGAACTTTACTCTCAGATTAGGAGTATCATTTTAACACTGATTACATTAAATTCACCATAATCAAGCATCCACTTTTACAAGCATCTTCATAGGCAATTCATGTTAACTAATGTCACTACTGAACAGCAGTGACTGAACACAGAATAATAATCTTATCACATTTCATGCAAAATACAACTCCTCGGTTTTGAGGTCTATCAACGAAAACACATTCCCTTTATTTATCACAAACCAATTCAACTTAGATTAAGTATCCCTCACAGGGAAGACCAGACTCATTAAAGATTACACATACCTATATTTTATTTCAGCCATTTCAGAAACAGAGCTTCTGTGGGAAGTTCTGTCTGAACTGACTAGATTTCTAGGTAAGCACCATTCCAGCCCTGCTTTGCGAGCTCACAGAAGGGAGCTCTGCCTTATTCAGGTTTGATACTTGCAATCTACTGTAAGTTCCTCATTGGCATCCTTAAATTAGTACCCAAGGCTCTTAAAACTTGTTTCAATATAAGGCAGTTTTATTTTCAGTATTGCACTTTATTTTCTGACAGCATTCCCTTTACACCAACATGCATTAGGAGAACACAGTCAAAAATGAGACATTTGTCAGAATTTTCTATATCTACTACAGCTGTAAACAACGAGCACTATAACTCAGAATGAATAGACACACAAACATTTTCTATCACACTTGACACTAACTACAACACAAACGACAATGAAATCACTACAAAGTTAGATGGAAACAGATTCTCCAGATCAAGAGTGACAGAAAACTGAGATTTCTCTAATCTATGTTCCTTTTGCTGAGAAATATTCCTTACAAAGCAAACCACTTCTTGAAAAAAGGAGAGAGAGAGAGAGAGAGATAAAAAAAATGTTTTCTGACTGGTAACTTTTAGACTCGAAATTAAAACAGATTTTTTATATGCTTAGGTTTTTTTGCAAGTCTAAACTTATCATCATTCTAATTGCATCCCCTTTTTTGTTAGCACACAGCAGCTGCTTCCCACTACCTCAACTAACAAGAAAAATAGACCAAATAAGCTTTAACTAGTAGTTTTATTTTCCAAAAAACTTGATACAGTGGTAGACAAGCTGAATGTGCAGAATTTCAGTCAGAGTCGTGGTACAGTCTCACAACATACAGTCAAAACCAACATCTGTAATTCCACAAGCAGCACTAGTCAAAAGCCAAGGCCAGGATTTCTTAAATGACACTCCAACTGATGTATCCATCCAACACTAGCATAATTTCAGATGGGTATACTGGGTATACAGCAACAGCTCTTTGATCTTACAACAGAGAGGGTTAATATGCAAGTATGACAAATAATAGGATTGAAGTCCTGGACACTCAAAAATCAACAGAAAAAATTTCCAAGGGTTCAATGGAACCAAAATTTTTAACTATTCCTTGGCTTATGGAACCCACTTTTGCTGCACTGTCTCTAACAGGAACACAGAGATAACCACACACTTTAAAGAAAAAGGAAATTTTGAGCGAAAACTACCTCTCTGCTCCATCTTTGTCTTATAAATCCTTTCATGACATCCATGTTTTACAGTGGTTTATTCCGGAATGTTATCATCATAGACTCCATAAACAAATATTCATGTCATATTTGCTCCTATTAAAGGTTCTGAACTTCCTAAACACAGCAACTGTGTTTTGGTCAGCATCTGTAAAGTAATCAGATTATTTTCTATCACTGTATCAACCAAATTTATAGTTGTGGTGCAGAATGTAGCAACAATAAGGAAAAGACAAGGGTTTTTTTCCTCCACATAAATTAATTAGGAAAAAAACACAAGCAATTATATGGAAATTCCTTTTTATTTTATTATTTCTCTAATGCATTCAGTTTTTAAATTGAAAATTGACATTGAGACAACTGAAAACAAACATACGATCAACTTGACAACAAAATTTCATGTTCTCTACAGAGAATCCTGGCAGTGACATTTTTCTCTTTATTACATACACCTAACTCATTCTGAGTGCTATTCACTAGGAAAACAATATTTTAGAGTCTTTGCATTTTTTCATTTGCTTAAATGATTACAAAAGCAGATCATTATTGAGAAAACCTGCACAAGCACATTATAGTTATGCATCAAGATAAGTAGTGTAAATAAATAATAATTAATATAGTGTAAGTAACAAGTGTAAAAAAGTAATAACATCTCTGTGGCTAAGAATTTTCAAGTTAATATAAAACAAAAAACAATTATTAACCAGAATTGTTATAAACTTCATTGAACAGAATGAACTCCAAAGTGTTTTATCTGAACTGAAAAGGGTAAAGACAAAAAAAGCACTGGAAAATCGCTTAACCTGTTTCCTTATTCACTGATGCTAGAAAATTAGGAAAGTTTAAAGAAATGCATTGTTAGTTTGCAAAAACTGCTGAACATAACTAACGAAAGAGGAAATTATACTTTATGTGGGCATATATAATTTCACCCATATTTGGTTGGCATTTCATAAACAGTCATCCCTCAAACAACTAAAAACTCTTTCAGCAGGTTCATTTCCCACCTCTATATTTAGTGTACAAGCCTCAAAAATACATATTTCTGACCTTAATAAGTCACTCTATGTGTTAAAAGACAACATTTATTCATGAGTACACTCAAAAGGTTCTCACATAAAATCTCAAATGCGTATTTGTTGTAAAAGATTTATACCAAGTGAATATACTGATCTATCACACATACCTAAAATAAAACCACAGCATTTATATTCTACTTTCTTTCACTGCACTACCAAACTATTATTAGTCTGCATTTAAACAATCCGCAGGGGTCTCTTTTTCTAATTCTCAGTGGTATTATCCCTTCTTGAGAGCAGAGTTAAACAGGCACAGCACTGCCTGATGGAGTCATCAGACAGTAATTCTTGAGCAACAAGCAGTTCAAGTCATCAGTGTCATTATACCATTTCAACCCTCAATTTAAGTAATTTATTAGTGCACAGAGTTGGATGGAAAAGCTTGTATTATTTCATATTCAACCTTTGCCATAGGACAGATCATAATCAGAACTTCAGAAAAATGTCAATTCCTTAGTTACAGTGTAAAATATCAAACAAACCTAACGAGAAAGAATATCAGATGTTGATCTCTTCAGCTTTTCTCAGCAGAAAGTCCCATTCCTGGTCCCGGCACCAAAGCAAGGACCCTCTGCTTCCATAACCAGTCTCACCATTATTTTCAAAGTTTCTAAAATGTTATTATTTCCACTCAGTGTGCAGTATCACATGTCACTTAAAACCAAGGTTTGTTCTGCTGTATCCACACAATCAATTTAATACATCTTGCATCAAACTCCCCAGTGAAGAAGATAAAACTGCAACACAATCCAATTAAATGCAATATGATATAGACAACTCACCAAGACTCAGCGATGCAGACAATGATTTCTAGGGGCTCTGTATGCAGGGGGCCTCACTACTCAGATACATCTCAAGCATGCTAGGAACAAATTTGAGAGAAAAATATTAGTCTTTTTTTTTTTTTTGGAGACGGGCAGAGAAGCACAAAAGTATGGTATTTAGCACATTGCCGTTTTAAGCATAACACAACAAGGGAAACACAAACTTTGTAGAGCATTATCTGCTTTTCCAGACATAACTACAACCCCCTTCCAGTTGCACAATCACTCCAGTCACACAACTTCCTTTCTACCTGCTGCCCACTGCAAATTCACAGTGATAGCAGCTAAAATGTTTACATTAACTTACACGGTACACAGCCTCTATTTTCACTAAAGAATCTGTGAGAACTCTGAAGGTACTTGGTTCCTTTTTTGGTTGACTGCTTGATTTGACAGCACATTAGTTTCATATCTCTAAAAAGGAGAAAC
The DNA here is from genome assembly GCA_013400175.1 of Phainopepla nitens. Lineage (NCBI taxonomy): Eukaryota > Metazoa > Chordata > Aves > Passeriformes > Bombycillidae > Phainopepla > Phainopepla nitens. The sequence continues at coordinate 299,230 of VXBQ01002813.1, forward strand.
TGGTGTTCTTTCAACCATTATTATAAGTTGCATGTACAGAAGCATGTTTCTTCTCTCAGCCTCCACTTACAATACTCCTGTCCCAGGTGCCAAGCATCAGTGAACAGCAAGCCTTTCACTTGTATGAAGTTCCATAAAGCAGTAAGGAGTCCCCTGGAACAGAGGCCATACATTGCACAGCAAAATAATTTCTTCAAGGGAGGAGGAGTGTGCCACTGCCCATACAAATATTATACCTGAATTTCTGTTTGTAGGTCAAATAGCACTTTTTGTTAAATGTATCCAAGCAAACTACAAAAGAAGAGTTTTCTACTTTCCTATTCTGACAAACAAAAAGGAGAACACAAAGCAAATGAGAACACAAATAAAATGAAAGCTACATTACAAGAGTCAACAGCAAAAAAAACCACCACACACTAATTATGCCTCAAGAGTAGTAGAATTTAGAATCAACCTCTTTGTCATTTCTGCCATCTTACAAAAACCTCCTTAAAACAAACTCTGCCTAAGTTCTTTCAGTCACAGACAGGATACCACTGCAGTAACAGACTACTTAGGGGCACCACTAACAAAGAAGTATTCTTATATAAAATATACACACAGAAGATAAGACTACACTATTTCCTCAGGAATGTCCAAAAAGCACACAAGCTCTGTGGATCACAAACTCAGGGCTTTGAGTGGGTCCTTGTTGACATAAAAAATCATCTTGGAATAAAATTTTAAGTAAGCTACTAGATCTTTTGGCAGTTCAGAGAAGACCAAACACAGTCTCGGTAGCAGGTGGGGGCTGCAGCCCCAGCCCACATTGGGGAGATCTTTTCCACTGAGGAGCAGCAAACAGGACACTGCCTGTGCAAACAGGAGCATTTCTCACTCATCTCCTGTTTTCAACCTGCTGTGCACCAGTGAATGAGTACTACCATTTTGTTCCTTGATAACTAACGTGGCTGCTGACTTTTATCTTCCTGCTGTTTTTCCCTATTTTTGCATCCTACCTCCTGGTCTCTGTGGCCTCCAATACAGCCACTCAAGGAGTCGGTACACAAGTCATGTGGCTCCTGACCATTACAGTAGTGTCCACAAGGCCCCAATGGAAAAGACAAGCTGTGCTGATTTTCACTCATTTTATTAATAAAATGTTTAACAATAATGTCTGAAAACAAAGACAATGCATTACAGCTTCACAGCACTACCTTCAAAACACAAAAACATGACTAAGAAGATCTTTCTTTCCAAAAAAGCCTCTTGAATTATAGAGCAACTAGTGACAGGCTCATGTACCTGAATACATGTATTATCTAGTATATTTCTGATTCATTTCTCTAACTAAACTAGACTGTCAGTGAAGAAAAGAAGTGATGCACATGAAGTTATGGACAACAAAATTACCTGTTAGTCCTCTGCCTTCCCTTCTCTAGCCCATTCTGGAGGCTGAAGACAAAGCAAGCCAACTACCACCTATGCCTATGCAAATTTACACCCAATCCCACAAGAATCAGGAGCTTCTTGGGATGACGCTGAGCACTCAAGGGAAACTACTCTTGCATGAAGCCCGGTCTCACAGTGGTGTAAAACTCTGTTAACAGTGGTGCACAAAGGCCCACATGAAGAGTAGGTCACTGCCTCAAACAATACACGAATTATCAACATTACCTATGATATAAAAATGGAATACATCACAGCCACACCTGCCATTTCCAAAATCGTCATCCAATCCTCCATCCCACAAAGAGTAAAAGAAAACTGTTTTAAAGGTCAAAAAACCTCAACTGAAAACAACTGATATGGAACAGAACAACACACTGTCTTCTGACTTCAGAACACTTTATTTTCCATTTGTGCACAGTCGCTTCTTTCCTTTCCCTAGGTACCTCTATTCCAGGTGCCTAAGATGTGTTTACCTCCTTGGTCCATAAAACCTTTGTTGTGAACAAAACACACAACATCAATGCTACAAACTACAATTAAGCTGAAAGGGTGTGAGATCTGCCACTTTCAGACATACTTGGAAGAGATCATCCACAGCATGCAAGCTTGGTGAGCTTAGTGAGGTTTTTCTCATCTACATCCAGTTCGCAGGTTCCATCATTCCTAAACTAAGAAAAGGAGCCACAAATGATCTCACCAACATGCAGTTATTACTAGCTTCACACAAAACTGTAGCAAGAAAATATTTCCAGGCCTCATGAAAAATTCAGTATCTTTGTTTCAAAGTAACACTTAAAAAATCCAGCAAAACAAGCAAAAGTATGTTTGCACTGCAAATGCCAACAAAAGTTGGCAAGCAATTAAAATAAAAAACCTTTAAACTATGCTATGCTATTAGAGCTACATTTTATAGCCTGTAAAGTATCAACAAGTTTTTGTTGGGTTTTTTTTTGTACCCAAGATAATGGCAACAACTCTTCTGGACTAATTTAAAGAAAACAATACATTTCTAGCTGTAAATCTTAATTTTGGAAAAAAAATACAAAGTTTTAGACGGGAAGAAGAGCTTTTCTCCTTGAGAATATAATTGAAAACTGGAATTTATTTATTTATTTCTATAATTCAATATTCCTCTACAAAGAATCTATTTCAGAAAATGCACAGAACAGGACAAGGACACTGTTCATGTATCTGGAGACCAAGGTATAAATCTGAGTGAGAACAGCAAGCGAAATTAGTTGACAATAATCCCATGTATTTCTCAGAATATGTAAGCAGCTGGTCAGCAAGTCCTGCCAATAATTTTGAAAGAGTAAAGAGAAAGAACTGAAGAGCTACTTTGTGAACTCAAAGCATGGTGTAAGCAGAACAAAGAAAAATAATCTCCACTGTAGCCCAGATGATACTTGAACTCTCAGATTCACAAGCATTAAAACTTATGACATTGGGTTTTCTTAGCGTTTGGGTTGCTTTGGGTTTTTGGCAGTTTTTTAATAATTTCTAATTTCATCACACAGGCATATGATGAATTTATAAGTTCATAAAAATATGTGTAATAAAAGTGTCAGTATACACTCTCAAATTTATTTATAGGCAGACTTTCTTCTATTCTCAAGAAGTTTTCTTTTTAAATGCAGTTTAGTATCTCCTACATAATCCATGAGGTACAAATAGGTGACAAACTGCATTGTTTTTAATTGGAGTGATTTTCTTCAAAATCCATGGGCCAGGCTCATTAGAGATCAATACTGACAGCAATGAAAAACTAAATCTGTTCACACACAGATGAATTACAGCACAGGCAGAGTAAGAGTAAAATTCCATAATAATTCTGACTTAACAAGCAAAATGTTCTTTCACTTTCCGTGCCCATTCTTCAATCCCAGGCTTCTCCACTGAGGCAGCCAATAAAGCAGCCAATTGTGATATGCCCACTATAAATCCTACCCAAGAGCAACAATATGTCTTACACAGCTCACTAAAAAAGCATCAAAATAGCAACTCTCAGTCAACAGTACAGCAGATATATGTTCTTGCTATGTCCCCTCATAGAAGCTCATGTGATCCATACTACCTAAGATTTATGGATAAATCAACACATTTGGTAAATATTTTAATTAATTTGTTGCCTATACTCTCTGCCCTTTCAAGAATCCAATAAAGGTAATGGGGACTATTCTAGCAAAATACAAGTTTACCTTTCCAAACAGAAAATAACTTCTTGAAGTTTAAAAACAAAGAGAAAAAATGTAAATAGGATTTACTGAGGACATTGCATCTTAGCTGCAAAAAGCAAATGCACATTCCAAAGAAGCTTCTGAATATCTAAGTAATGGAAGCACACTCACAGAAAGAGTGAGAATTACTATCAGTTGTAACTGCTAAAATGAGACCAAAGGAAAAATAGTATCTGTCAGTAACTGCATGAATGGGAGATTGTTATGGAAGCCATTTAAGGAAATGCAAGACTTGGAATAGCATAATGATGAAGCTGCAAAAGAAAAAAAATGTGCATATTGTTAATATGTTGCAGTATAGCTTCAGACATTTAAATTAATGAACTAATTTCAAACTTCAAGATGTCAAGCACTTCAATGACGATATTTTTTCCATAGGAATTGTTTCCATTATATATCCATAAAACTCTTAAATAAAATTTCCATTAGTCTTTAATTTGAGTAACGTGCAATTTCCACAGAAAAAATTGGAAAATCATAAACAGTCACAAAACGCAGTGCAGCAAATCTACCACATTCAAGATCTATTTTTCAAACTATTCATCAACTCAAAATAATTATATAAAATCGGCAAAAGTATACCAGATGCTCAGGAGAGGAAAGGCTGTTCTAGGTTATCGGTAAATGCAGGACTGAATAAAAGAAAATTAATTTTTTCCACTAATTTTTCTGTCATATAAATGCTATTTCTGAATACTGACAACACTGACAAAATTGCTTTGTCTTAAAACTGTCTAAAAAATTCCCTGGGTTTTTTTTGTCTTTTTTTTTCTAATCCTGTATCCTAAATTGATTAAACTACACAACCTGTCATTTTTCATGTCAGATTTCTACTTGGTATGTTTTGAAAAGGCTAAGCCACTGAATCATTAAAACAGGGAGTGTTTGCATAATGTAAATACTGCTGACAAACTACTAACTGAAGAACTGGTAAATGCCTGCGTAATATGTAACCATTGATGTAATATTAGAAATTATTCTTACTACTCAAAGTTACCATTTCAGCAATACATATGACAGTTTAAAATGCTATTCCAACACAAGAGCAGGAGTCCTGGCAACTGTATTTTATTCCCTGAAATCATAAAATATTATCAAAATATTATCTATAATAAATACATGAAATATATGTTATCTAAGCTCCATTATCCTGATGGGTAAAAGCCAAAGAATACTCCTGTAAGGTTTAAATTCCCAAGAGAAGAAGAGCTCAGATCCTGTCTGCAAGCACACAATGGAATCACAGCTGACGATGCACATCTTTTTCTGGATGTCTCCATATGCTCAGGAGGGTTTTTTCCCCTCCTCTCCCTCCCTGTTCCTCCCTCTCCGCCTCCCTTGCTCCCAGCATTACATTGAAGAATTTGTCATTATCTGCTGCCAGAAGTATAAGAATGTTTTAACAACTAACAAAAATAAAGTAGTGCAGTGAACTTCACCTCATTTAAAAATAAAAATACGGGATCCTGCCAGAGTAGCTGTCTGTAACTAAGTTAACAGCAGAAAAGGGGTGGATGAATGGATGCTGTTATATGCCTTCTATAAAGTAATTATCAGTGTTACTCTGTTCTTACTTTAAAATGCTGTGTCACACAGCAGAGTATATACAGTAAAAACACATTTAACCTCTGACCTCTAAAGCCAAACACGGACATAAATGAATATTGAGCATTTTAATGCCTATCAGAATACTGAAGAAATGTGTGGAATTTGTTAAATATACCCACTTGCATGCAAACTGCATTGTTCAGAGAGGCCAGCCACAGCCAATGTACAAAGAATTGAACATGGCAAGAACAGTTTTAGTTCAGTGTTCCCTTTCTCCAATGCACAATCCATTAGTGCTCGGCAGACAAAGAGAGTTACGTTTATATTTAAATTTGGTAGCAGTCTATGGTTTGTCTTTTTCTTTCAAATTAACTGACAGCATCCTCAAGGCTTAGACCTCTTAAGCCTTTGCAATTCTGGTGTCAGGTGCTAGAGAAACTCCAGCTGAGTGCAGAAGCCCAGATTTTGCCAATGAGACAGTGACATCAGCAACAAAGGCAAGGAGCAGAAGACAGTGGGCATTGTAGCAGCAGCTGGCTCACTGACTTTGTTCTTCCTGCTGCAAAATCTGGGCTCCCTGCAGATGGGCTAGCTCTTACTGGTTTTTTGGAGTTCTGAGAGAAAAGTTGGGAATGCCAACATTACAGACGGTTTACATGCCTCTTTCAACAGAGGCTTTCAGCCTTCTAATGAGCAAGCTACACCCTAAATGATTATAAAAACATAAACATTATTTTTAAGTAATTATTTTTTACTTCAGAGTCTCAGTTTAATGCAATACACTACACTATATGTGAATAAATCCCTTATATTTCCTAATGTTTCCACCAGAAATAATCTTTATTTTCTTTCTCAAATAACACAATTCCAGTTTAAAAACTTAAATTGATTCCAAAAGTACCATTCTTAATGGCAATAAAGTATTCCTTCCTCAAACATCTTGAGTTTCAAATTTAGCACTGACACCATCACGATACACAATGAGGAATTTGCACACTTAGTAAAGAAATGCCTTCAGACTTTGCAGAGATACTGAAGAACCACATCAGACATGGATTCTCTCCCTAGTAAAGACCACAAGCCTGAGAAAATACAAAGTTGAGAAATCTTCAGGTTTTATGTGAAATAAGAGTACAGTGACTAAAAAGATGAGGTGATTGCAGCACGTTTGACATGTATTTATTGCATAATGCCCATCGAGATAAAAACATATCAAAAATAATGGATTCTTCAAAATATTGTGTGATGTTAAAAAAAGATGAACATTTCTTCTTAAAAGTTGCACTCAATAGTTTTGAAGGTTGAGTCCACGACAAAGTATTTTCTTCAAGACTGTAGATAACCAAGACTTCCTATGAACATTAAGCTTCTCAGGCTTGCGGATTAACCATTTGGGGGCAATTGTCTCATATGACACAACAGAGCTAACTACTATGTCCAGTCCCCAAAGAGCTGTTACCACAAATGCAAAAGTAAGGGATACAAATGCAGGAGTGTCCACATGTGCTTGTATACACATCTGTACGTAGAAACAAGTGCAAACCTGATATATCCTATTTGTGACACCACTGCTGATGTAAACAAACAAGTGTTCTGGAAAAACACAGGAGGCACCAAGAACCTACACATAAAACAACCAGTTTCCATCCACACTAAGCTGTGCTTAAGCAAACAATTTCTCTGCTTTGGGGTGTAATAGTTTCAGTAGGACATTAAAAATTATACACAACATGGTCATTTCTCGGAGAGCATCCAACACAGTGGACCAGCAGCTCCCTCCCTTTGGGCACTGCCAGAGGATTCCCCCATGAGAGGAGCCCACCAGGTGGCCCAACACTGCCACTGGGTTATAAGGAGCCAGGAAATTAACTGACTAGAGTTGTTTTTATAGTTCAGTACATAAAAAACCCAAAGGGATAAAATCCAAATGACTGCCTTCAGCCACAATGGCAGAACAACAACGAAAAAAAACGCTTTAAGTACAAAGACTGGCAATCTTAAATGCTTACTTATTTACAGTGGCAATAGAGCTCTGCTGTAACTGCCATAGCCAAGCACTATAGGCTTAGCTCAAATTATACTTAAACATTATGGGTTGAGTTCTAAAGCCTATTCACCTGCTCCTTACTACTCTAAAAAAAAAAAAAAAAAAAAAAAAGAAATATAAAAACAATTCGTTATGATCGAACAAGCAGGCCTCTTTTCCTTTCACAAGGAGACTCTCCTGGCTAAATTACAAGTATATTTATACAGTGTCCCACATACAGACACTTCAGACGGAAGTATACAGGCTAACTCAAACTAAGTATACATCATGATACACGGATATCAAGACTTCCCGGTGACTACCAGTAACCTCCTTGCCCTTTTTTTTTTTTTAATTTCCCTCCCCCCCACCTTTTTCTGCCAGGCTCTCGGGCAGGTTTCCCACAAACTACACGGCCTGAATGCCCCTCTCCGGCAAGAGCAGCGTGCGGTCTCCGAGCTGGGGGGAACGCTCAGGCCCAAGCGGCGGCACAGGAGCGAGGGGCAGCGAGGGAGGCGAGGGACGCGGCTCCGGTTACGCCTCGCCCCGCAGCCCGCGAGCCGCGCGGTGCCCGCACACACCGCCCTCCGCGGAGGCGGGGAGGGGCCGCGCACCCGCCCTCCGCCAAGGCGGCGGGCACCTCCGCACCCCTCCCCCGCGCCTCACGCGTGGGGCTCCGCTCGCCGCGGAGCGCCCC
>VXBQ01002818.1:8293-19661 GCA_013400175.1 Phainopepla nitens
GGGCCGCCCAAGAAGAAGGACATTCGGGACTACAACGACGCGGACATGGCCCGGCTGCTGGAGCAGTGGGAGGTGCGGGAGGCGGCGGGGCCGCGCCGGGGCCCGCTCTGCCCGCTCCCGGGAGGGCGGGGGATCCCCGGGCCTGGTCGGGACCGGGCGGGAGGCGTCCCCGAGCCTGGTGGAGCGTGGCCGGTGCCGTGTTCCTTCTTTCGAGGCTCTGGGTCCGTGTGTGGGGGTTTCGAAGTCGCCGTGGGGCCAGCGGCCCTCAGCCGGCCCTGCCCTGCCCTGCCGGCCCTGTCCCGGCTCCCCAGAGCCCCAGAGGCCAGGCAGGCGCTCGGTGCCTGCCAGCAGCCTCGTCTGGCTGCAGAGTCGGGTTTTTTCGAAGTATTGAACGATACACGTTATGTGACCGAGGGGTGGATACCAGGAGGAATATTCATTTCACGTTTACAGGGTAGATGTTTTGGTTTGGTGTTTCATTCCTATCTTTCCTCATAGTAACAACTTCTAATTCCAGCTCTCACTCGTCGCCTTCATCCTTATCAGCCCGCCGCCTCAACTTCCCTTGGCGGTTTCCCATCACTCTCTTCTCCATGTGGTTGTCATGCCAGTGTTAGGTTCTTTTCACTATGTTATGTTCCAACATCTGATAAATGCCAGAGCACCCCTGGGATATTTTGCAAAAAACCCTGAAGGAAGTAATAGAGAGAAAACTTCTGTATTATGTAACACCAGTTGTAGCTGTAGCTGTAAGTCAAGGTGGAGAAGTGTGTTTTATATGTGAATTGCAGATAAAGTAATAGGAAATATGGATGCCTGCCTTGGTCCTGGTTGGCAGGTTATGGACTTGTTCATCTCATAGTTTGTTATTGCATATATGCCTTTAGGAAGGGAGGGTCTTAGAAAATTGAATTACGATTTTAAATAAAATTAGTAAAAGGCTCAAAGTTCACTTTTCTGGTAGTGGTATCAGCCAAGGACCCAGCAGGCCTGGCTGCTAAAAAATCAAGGCTTAATGTTGCCCAACTGGAACCAAATTTGGCCTTGTAGGAAAAAAAATCTTAAAAGGTGAGCATCTCTTTTTAATGAGATGGCTGAAGGGGAGGCTCAAGTTAGTGCTGTTGTTACTCTTGACTGTATGTTCTGCTCCAGCCCTAGTGGGCAGGTCAGGAGGCTCTCCAGGGCTTTTCCTTTCCAGCTGGGGCAGGTCCCTGCTCCAGGTCACGGTGTGCTGCACAAATGCAGATGTGGCAGAGCAGCTGCAGTCACTGCTCGGGCTGGGGTGGCCCTGGGGAGAGGCACACAGCAGAACAGGGACTGAGGCAGAGCTCAACAATTAGGGCTTGTTTGGTCCCCTGGGATGGTCAGCTCAGGGCATTTTGCCTGGTGGGAGTCAGGACACGTGGGGAACAGGAAAGGCTTGAGGGGGTGGAGGAGAAGAAAGGGCGTGAGTGCACTTGATGGAGTGGGATGAGAAACAAAGGGGCCCTGTGATCTGGGGTAGGAGCTGGAACTGTGCTTGGGAATGAGGGGCACAGGGATAGATCTGTACAGAACCAAATGCCATTACTTTCAACTGAATTAAATTACTCCAAATGTTTTTTATTTCCCTGGCAATCAGTCTAAAACCGTTGGAGGATGGTGGTTACGACATTCTTGGGTTTGACCACAGACCTGAGCCTGTGGCTCCAGCAGCTTCCCCAGCAGGAGCAGCCACCTCTGCAGGATCCTGTGCTGCCCCTTGCACCACGTGCATGACTGCCTGGTGATCCGGGAGAGTGAGCTGGTGGAAAACCAGCATGGGCAACAGGACAAAGAGGCAGAGGGGCTTCAGCAGCTCAGTTGCACAGCTAGAGCTTGGAGGAAGCCACCTCAAGGGATTTTCTTCATGGAAGGGGACTCTCCTGAAGCCTGAAGTTGTGGGCAGCTGGGCACAGAACTGAGAATGTGGGCAGGAGGTCTCTTAGTTACTGAAATATCGGGTGCTTTGAATAGGTCATTACTGTTACAAGCTTAGAGTTTCTCAGGCTTGACTGAGAGTTATCATTAAACAGGCAAAGCAATTATTAAGTGGCATACTAATGTTTTTAGAAATCAAAATGCAGGGCATTTATGAGAAATTTCTGAGAATGGGAGCTGAGGGGAGGAGCAAGTGAAGGAATATGCAGTTTGTCCTGTGTCTCTGTAATGCCTTTGCTCTGGAACCTCATGTTGCTGTTTAAGTGAGTGAGTCTGCTAGACTTTTCAAAGCCAAAGCTCGTACTTTTCCTTCACTTTTTTTTTTACCTTTTAGATAGCTTTAAGCACAGCTGCATGACATTGTGTACAGAAAATAAGAAAATAAATGCCATCTAGGGGAGCTCTTGGCATCTTCTGGTAATACTCCCACTCAAACTGTAAGAACACAAATTCAGGAGCATTTAGGTGAATAGTTAAGGAAAAAAATAGGTAAGGCATGTTGGTAGCTCATGTTGTCACTAAATCCAGAGTCAGTTTCTGTATTTCATACAGAGTATTTGGACATGTTTCTTTCTGTCTTTTTCTTTCAAAACTGTGAAGTAAGCTGGCTTTGCTCTAGTCAAACCAGACTTAAGCTTCAGTTTGCTTTTAATTGTGGAGAATGTTTTTCAGTCAATCACATGAGATTTTGTGTTTTCACTGTACTTTACCATTTTGACCATTCTGTCTTTCTGTAAGATAAGTTAGTGATGACAGGGACTTTCCTTGGGCTCTCCTTTCCTCCCAGTTCACTCATTTCAGACATTTCAAGGAGTGTGAACTGTTTGAAAGTGTGTTTCAGACTTGCAAAATCGAAACAAAGACATAATTAGTAAGGAAAGAAAGGATAAAATCTAAAGCTCCTACAGCTTCTGTTCTGTGGCCCCTAAACTTTAAACTCTTGTCAGAAAGACAAGAAACTGCAGAAATGAGCTGGGGAAAGAAGATGGGTCACTTGTGTGAAACCTTAGCCTTTGAGGAGCATGGGATGCTCCCTGGGTGTGCAGGGGGATGTGTTCTGAGATTTGGAAATCAAGCTTGGCTCCTGACCTTGGAGGCCTCTGAAGGAGAATGTCTTCATCTGCTGCTACAGTTCACGTTCCCAATGGAGTGATGCATTTTGAAGTCACGACAACACTTGAAATATCTGCCTTAATTCCTGCTCATTTAGTGGTGCTTGGGTGGATGCCAGTATAAGACTTCTGGGAGCTTTTGTTCTGTTTTTTTTACTTTTTAATTCTATGATACAACCACTGTTACAGTAATCACGTTCTGGCTTAATGTAAGTTGTCACCATATTCTGCTCACAGTTGTGAGCTGTTGTAAGGGGCAGCAATTTGACTGTGCCTTTCCAAATATTTAAATGGCTGTCAGCCTCAGCAGAGGCATCAAGAGGTTAATTTTTTTTTCTTTTTTGTAGGAGTGATTTACTCTGGGTGATTATGTTGTCAGGCCGTGAGCTGCATCTGTGCATTAGAAAAGTCATGAAACCTTTAATCAAAGTCTTTCTGTGGCATAAGCACACAGAAAATCTGAATTCTTGTGGGTTTAATTGTTTAAAGACACAAAGTAAGGAAAGTTAAATTCTCAAGCAATCAGTGATTCCCAGAAGTGAGTTTTGACCTCTGAAAGCAATATCAAGTGAACCATTTTTCATATATGTGTGTATGAGGCTTTTTATTGCAATTTTCCCATTTCATCTCACATGCATAATAAATATTTGTGAAACCGTGAAGAAAAAAAATTGTTTCATGAGTTTTGTAGGTGCAATTGTATTGAATTAGCCTTAAGGCTGAAGTATTTCTCAGTACGTGGTAAAATGAGATTCCACCCATCAGTATGAAAATGTGCATCATCTTCAGGGCAGGGTTATAAATGGAAAGAGCACTCTTGGTGAAGTATCTGGAAACAACAGTCACTATTTCCTTTCGTTTCATAATCTCCATCATTCAGCTAAAAATCATTTTATCAAAGCACAGTTATTCTCTAAACAAAGAGAAATTTATAAAAAAAAAAAAAAAAGACCCAAAATATATTTGTGGGACAGTTGAGTTTAAAGCTTCCTTGTTGTTTTCAAAACAGAAAGATGATGACATTGAGGAGGGAGATCTCCCTGAACACAAGAGGCCTCCAGCACCAATAGATTTCTCAAAAATAGATCCAGGCAAGCCTGAAAGCATCCTGAAGCTGACAAAGAAGGGGAAGACTTTGATGATGTTTGTCACAGTGTCGGGAAATCCCACAGAAAAGGAGACAGAGGAAATCACCAGCTTGTGGCAGGGCAGTCTCTTCAACGCAAACTACGACGTGCAAAGGTGGGCTGTTGTGCACAAGGATACAGTTCTTGCCTTTACAGAACTCTGTCTTCCTTCCTGAAAACCTTTTCAGCTCTTCATCCTTTGCTGTTCTCCACCTCCATCGCTATTTCTCTGTTTCTTAGTCAGTTGTGACAAAACCTGGTGTGGTGCAGAAACCTCTTCAACGCTTATGCACTATGTGTGTCTGTAGTCCAGGTTCTTTTTATTTCACTGTGGTTCAGCTATTTATCAGTTCTAGCTGCAGTAGTTTGCCTCTGTGTGTTTGATGGAAAACATTACGCTCTGAAGATTTGTCACCACAAAAGGCTTTTTGTTCCCCTGCTAAAAAATGTGACTCTTTTTCTCTCTGAGAGAGAGCATCATTTTGAAACAGAAGAATGTTGTGCTCTTGTATTGAGGCTGAGAAGGGTTGCAGTAAGTGTATAAAGCAAATTTAATGCTCCTTAGTGGATTTTACATAGTGCCAAATTAGTTCTAAATTTGTTTCCTTATTCTTACTTCCTTGATTGCTTACTGATTTACTTCGTACATTTTATTCTTAAATGTCGTAGCAGATTGTTATCTTGTCCCCATCCCCAGGCAACAACTAGACCAGCTCCTTGCTCTTAAACACGTGCCTCAGTTTGACATGGAGGCTCTCTGCGCAAATGCTGGAGTGTTGGAAAAGCACAGAGTTAACTGAAAAAAATATGGATTTTTTTTCTCTAGGTTTATTGTTGGCTCCAATCGGGCCATCTTCATGCTGCGGGATGGTGGCTACGCCTGGGAGATCAAAGACTTCCTGATAAATCAGGAGAGGTGTGCAGATGTTACTCTGGAAGGTCAGGTTTATCCTGGCAAAGGAGCAGACGGAAATGAGAAAGTGAAAAACAAAACAAAACCTGAAAAAGCAAAGAAGAAAAAAGACGTAGAGAAGAAATCTGACGGTGTCAAAGAGGACAACCGAGCAACCAGCCAGAGAGAGGAGCTATGACAGCCACGGTACCAGACTGAGTCCTGCTCTGCTGCTCCTGGAAGGGAATCCTCTGATGAGTCCTGGCTTTTTGGGGAGGAAGGAAGCAGAGACTACTGAAGCTTAAATTTATGTTGAAATTCACCTGTTTACTCATTGCTGTTGGCCATTTGTTTAGTTACAGGAGAGGTAACGCTTCATGCAGCAATTGACTGCTTTAGTTTGTAATTTTTTTTATGCTTTTGTTGTTGTTTAAAACTAGTATACAAATCTCTGTGTCTAACATCACAAACTTAATTTAAGTGGAAAAGACGAAATGTGGTTTCAGAATACACTGAAGTTCATCTGCAGTAGCTGTGTCCATCTTGGGAGTGCAAATCATGGATTCACAGCTGCTGTCAGAGAGCCAAGGGCAGTATGAAAAGATTCTCTTGGATGATGGTTTGATAGATACAGTTGGCACAAACTGCCCAAAGTTGCAAAGAATAGTGGCCAAAGATGCCTGAAATTGCAGGGTTTAGGACATGTTTGGTTAGACTGCCTGTTTCTTTGAAATAAACTCAGCCCTGTTGTGTCCCAGGAAACCTGTGGCAGGGCTTAGGAGTGTGCTGGGCGCCAGGCAGGGACCCTGCTGATGCCCTCCAGATCTGCACAGGAGGGAGGGACACTGTGCCCCTGAAGGGAATGGAATTGCAGCACCTGCACGAGCAGTGTCAGGGTGAAAAGTGAAGGTGAATCCAGGGCATTCAGGCTGCTCCTGCTGCTCAAGGACTGTGCCTGTGGAAGCAGCTGTTCCGTGTGCCCCGGTACTCAGGCAGTGAGCTGGAAGATAAAGCTTTAACTCTGAAGTTGATTTGGTTTACTGATTTAATGGTTTGTTTAAATATTTGAAAAAACACTAGTTACAGCACAGAGTTAAACTTTGAGTTAGATATATCACTTACTGATGCTGATCTGGTTAGATTTCGGTAGGTTTTTTTTCTTGGTACAGATTCCTGACTGACGTGGTTGATTGTAAATGACAATTTGATTCAAATAGTATATTTGAACATATGGGAGCCAATACTTTATATAATTGGTGAGGTTTAATTATTACTGAGATTGTATTCAGTCAAATGCTTTGCTTAGAATTGTTTCCCTTCTGCCTTACTACCAGTTAGGGACTAAAGGCACCAAGGTCCACATCATTTTGCAGAGGATGAGCACAGTATCAGCTGTCTTCATTCAATACTGGTATGGTGTTACTTTTTCTTTAAGGTGCTAAAATCCAAGTGTTTTGGATAAAAGGTCCTAATTGAACCATAATGGTTGATCTTGTGGAATATTTCGGTATCAAAAGTATGAAACTGTGACTGAGTCCTTGTTCTAAAATAAAAGATGTCACTAAACTTACTGTTTTGAAGAGTAGTAAAACCTTTTAAATAGATCTGCACTTAGTTATGTATTCAAGAGGCAGACTAACTCATCTTTGATTTTTGTATGTAAGGACTAAATGATGTTGATGAAGGTTCCAGTTGATTCATTTTATTTAATTTTAATTATGTTTGTATGAGTTTAGATTAAACAAACCTTTGCAGCTACACTTCATTAAACAAGCCTTTACCTGTTTGAGTGGAAAATTAAAATTTGTTTCTTCAGGATTAAGTGTTACTTTTTATATTCTACTACTAGTGCAGATGTGCAGCAGAGTTGAGAAGAGTCTCAGTAGGTATTTGGATAGTTGAGATACGAAGTCTAATTCTTGTGCATAACTGATTTATCATTTGGTCACATATTCTGGGTTAGCACCACCCTTTGCAAACAGTATTGCTTCTCATCTCAAGGGAAGAACAGAGGTCAGATGAAACTATAAAAATGAAATATTAATGAGTTTTTGCTTTTCAAAGTTATGGTCTAGAGGTGACAATTCAGATTTTGATCAGAAAGACATGGAAGTGCAGTTTTGTATTCCTCCTAATGTTATTTCCTTTTTGATCAGGTTGGGTTGGAGACTGTTGGAGAAGTAATTACTACACTATAGCTGTAGCCCAGCTTTAGAGTATAGATACTTCAGTCATTCAGAAATCTACATTTACAGTAGATTGGGTCTTTCCCCTTTGTAGTTAAAAGGAGCTTTGTTGAAATTGAACCAGCCAATTAACCTTTTATTTTTTTGGTTGGTTGTTTCTGAGTCAGTTGGCCATGCCAAATGCAGGTATGTCTTGTGCCACACAGCTTAATCAAATTTCAAAGTGTCTGGTTTTTTTTGTTTGTTTTGAGGTTTTTAATCTGTGTGATGATTTGGCAGTTGCTTTTTGATATAAAACACAAAATGCTGCCTTCAATTCACAAAATAAGTTTCTTTTACTCTTCCATTTTTCTTCTCCCTTTTTCATGCTTTACACTAAACAATACTGAAATATAGCAGTAAGTGTAATATGGCAGTCTGGCAGGAGCTGCTTTACCCCAGCCAGTCCTTCTCTGTAACACAGTTCCACTCCAGAATAACCTGGATTGCCTTTTAAAACGGGTAAAGTCTTTGAGACAGCTGCACTTGTCCTGGGACAATGTTACATAACCAAATGTTTGGTGATGATTTAAGAAGCCCAAACCCTATCACACACATGAATATACATACATACATACATACATATATATATATATCTCAAAATAAATATCCTCCAAAAGTTACATAAGACCAGGAATGTTCTGTGAGTGCCTCAGAAGATGAACCCTCCTTTGGAGGCTTATCAGGCTTTCAGTAACAGATTTTTTGATTCCACATGCAGGACATTCAGATACTTCCTTTAAAACTAATTTCAAGCAGTAGGGTGGTAATTATAGCTCTATTTCCTTTTTTAAATTTTTTTCTTCCAGTTCTATACGAGATACATGGAAAATCATGTTTTCATGACAGCTAAACATCTGCTGCCTTTCTCTTCCCAGCATAGTGGTTTCTCTGTTCTAGTGCTATAACTAACTTCTCTGAGCTACTGTTAAATTTTTAACCCACCTGTCCTACTCAGAAAAAACAGTTTGTCAGTGATGCTATACAGGATATGGTTGCACTTTGTGAAAAATTTCCAATGGACAATCAACTTTTTATATAATAAAATACTGGAAAAAATATTCTGGGTTTTGTTGATTTTGGGTTTTTCTTTAAACTGTTCTGACACAAACTACAACAGGATTTTTGATCTTAACTTAGAGTGGTCAGAGCATTTCTCTGAACAGTCGGGTCAGCCTTGGCTTCCAGGAGAATCTACTTTTCTGTCACTGTTCCTGAACCCTTTCAGTTTTGTCCCAAAAAGGAAATAATAAATTAAACCACCATTTTGTAAAGCTATGGAACAACCTACTTTTACCTGATATCTGGCCACTGTTCTCGACATGTTTCTGGTAAGGCTTATAAGTTATTTCCATTCTTTTATCTGTGGCTCATTTCCCTTTTTAATCAGGGAGTAACACTGCCTTTTCCAGAGGTATTTTCTTTTAATTGCATCAGATATTTTTAGAAATTCAAAGAACCTGTGCCTGAATAGAGGCGATGCCTCTGTTTTTAAAATGCCTAATTCATTGGTACTGTCCTGTTTTTCTTTATTAAGATTGCCATCCTGCTAGGCCCATGGATACACTGCTATTTGATAATTCTTACTCTGGGATAAAACTAATTATTTCTGAATATCACTTTTTTATACTGTGCCCTTTTAACTTGACAAATCCCACTGAATTCAGGTAGAAGGAAGATCACTCCACTTGGATTTTGGGATGATGGTATTTTTTCTCCTGCAGGAGTCAGGTGGTGCAGGGGGTTGGACAGGTGGCTCTGGGCAAGGAGAGCTCTGTGCAGAGCCCTTTTGGATTAGCATTTAAAAGGCTGCTGTAACACACAACAGTCAGGCACTGCACAGTGCCAGCCTTTAGCCAGGGACAGATGGGAAATGCTTGGTTCCTTTCCCCTGTGATGCTACTTTACAGACCTGAGTTATCAGTTATACGAATTGTTTCTGTGATAGGAAAGCCAGGTCTGTTAACCATCGCTTAAATTAACGGGAATAATGGTAAGGATTCGTTTTAAATTGGTGTTATATATGTTTATTATTATTACTACATACACATTGGTATTTTGGGAGGGGAAAATGGGACAGTTAAAGGAGCTTCAGCCTCTTCCCCATCTTATGGGCAAAGGCTACAACTTCTTAGAACCTTTTTTCTTCCTTCAGAATTGTTGTGTCTCTGTTGCAGTGGGACAGAAGATACCCTTGTTTTTTACAGAAGAGCGACTGGAATGCTCTAATTCGTGGAGTTTATAACCCAGACTTTTTTCCACTCAGGTAATTTATTGATACCTCAGAAAAAACTTGGGCCCGTCTTTACTGCCTGTAACATCTGCTGCTTTTAAAGGTAATTATCAGTTGTGTCTGAACAGAGGCTGGACTTCTGTGTTGGCACCCTGCCCACTAATTGTGTGGGAAGCACTGACCAGAGCATTGCGCGCTCATTAAGTCATTAATATTTAAAGCAGCTTGGCTGCCTTAATTGATGGCAGAGTTACATGTCATCAGAGCTCAGTGTGCATGGGAAAGAGGTGAACAGCAAGGCCCTGGAATCTGCTTGCAAGGTGCAAGGATTGAACAGTACCATGAAGTGGCCTGGAACTTGCTGTAACTTATACAAAGTTTTCTCTGTAGTGAGGAAGACTGACTTATGCAGGAATAATTGTTGTGCAAGGGTGTATTGAAAACAAGATCATGGTTGAGCACTTGCCGAATCAATATAAAAATAAGCAAAAAGGTTTAATAGGTGTATTTATGTGACTATTGCTATCATTGCAGAGATTCATGCCTGCAAGCCATCTTGTATATTTGGGAATTTTTTTTTAACTTGTCCTTCCTGCAACTCCATTTCATTCAACTTCTTTTTGCAAAAAAAAATTAGAGATTAGTCGGTTTTTGTCCCCTCATCTAACATGATATTTCAGAAGTGTCCAAATACTGCATATTTGAAATTACATGAGACTTTTATGTGAGTATTTTATTATTCATCCTGCCAGTTGTATCCACAGCCATACCCTGTGCCTTGCCAACCCTTGATAGTCAGCTGCTGTCTTTCAGGTGCTGTACAGCATCTTAATCACTGTGTGGAGTTCAGATAATTGCACTTATAATAGGATGGAGTTGCCGGGAGCTTAATGGAAGCACAGACATGCAAATGCTTTGGCATTTAAGACTGCAGCTGAGCACAAGATCTTGGAAAAACAACTGTCTTGCCTTTAATGTGGGTAGCAGGTAGTTTGTTGTGAACTAATGAGCTGTGTAAGGTAATGAGGGCAAGACCACTTTCCTTTTTATCCCCACTCCTCTCAGCCTCTGTTCCCACATCACATCACCACTCAAGCCATACTGCTCAGCTCTCAGATAATGCAGCTAAGGCCTGAAATGTATTTCAGCCAGGTTGTTATTTCTGGCAGTAGTGATAAGCCAGGATAGTCTCACTTTCCGGGATGAGAAAATAAACTTTAGTCTTGTAATCAGAGCAGGCCGTGTTCAAGAGACATAGCTGTAGCACTTGAATACGGAGCTGGTCTGCAGGAAGGCAGAAATAGATGAGCTGCATTCATTCCCTCAGGTGTTGCTATCAACTGGCAGGCCCTTTGCTTTCAGGTGAGCTATCTGTGCTTTGAGAAACATTATCCTGTACTATTCATCCTACACTAACACAGTAGGAGAGGAGATGGGGTTATGGTGGGGCTAGTAATTTCATGGCGATCTCACATTACACCCTCTGGCAAAGGAAGAGAGTTATTTGAAGGGGGCTTTCTCCCGGGCAATTTCCTGTCGAATGCTGTCACTGCTCCCTTATCGCAGGCCCCTTTCCATGTCCTGATGGTGCTGAGACACTCCGGCTGAGCCCAGCACCGCGGACTGCAAACAGACCCGTTTGCAGAGTGCAGGAGCTCCCTCTCCCTGGTGTTTTGTTGCTGAGGTTATACAGGGAGCGTACGAGCTGCGTTCAGCTCCACGGCTGAGGGATCACCTCAGCGAGGAGCTCCGGGAGGTGTTTTGTGAAGAAGCCACGCAAGCAGAAGGAAGGTGTGGCTGCAGCCGCGGTCTGTACGCAT
>VXBQ01002818.1:21036-85472 GCA_013400175.1 Phainopepla nitens
TACACACACACACACACATACACACACATACACACACACATGAGCGGCAATGGCACAGCAGTGATGTCTGCCTGTGTTGTGCTGGCAGGAGTTGAGGGTGGGGGGAACCCTCTTCACATCTCCCTTTGAGCCCCTCGAGTCAGGTGCATTTCCAGTCTCCTGGCCTGTCACCCAGTCGTGCCTCACCTGCCCCAAATACAGGCCTTTCCCATGGCTGTAATATCCCCCTTCCCATTTCCATCTCCTTCCCTTCCTGTCCCACTCTCTCAGATCCTGCAGCTGTGACCAGACAGTGGAAGGTGCTGTGGTCTGTGTGGACTGGCCAACAAATGCAGACAGGGGCTGCTTGGCCCTTGGGCTTTTGTCTTTTGAAATAAGTAGGGAGACAAACATAAATTAAGAAATTTGCACTGAATATTTATTTTGATAAACATTGTGTACTCCAAACAACTACGTGTTATTTCGGTTGTAAGCCACAATATTTTGGAAACAACGTCCCAGGAGCTCTTGTCATCATAAACCCGACAGTCAATGCACCACCATGGTCTGTGAACATAGAGAGCTTTCAAGTGCAAAGCAGATTATCAGAAAAGACACATAGCCAACATCCTTAACAAACTGGACAATGCTCAACTCCAGTAAAAATGCTTCATATGTCTGCAATTTAGTTGTCTTAGTGCCATTGTAATAAATTAATAGAAAATATATCTTTTTTTTCATTGGAAAGTCTATAAGAAAATGTACAAACATCTAACTCCGAAAAAGGACCAGCTGTTTCGGCGACAGGTAAAACAAGCAATTGAACAGAGGCAATAAAACCCAAACATCCGAACAAACAAAGAGACAAACAAACAAAATGCAATCAAATAAACCCCACTCCACCAATGGCAACTGTGTAGGCAAACATGGAAACATCTGCAGTAACAAAACCTTACAGAGAAGGTCACAGCAGCTTGTGCAGGGACGGTACAGGGTGGGCAGAGGACGAGCAGTCGGGGAATTCACTGCTCAGAATGTGCATGTGCAGTCTCTAGAACCGTCAGAGATTAAACAGGAGTCCCGTGGCACAAAGCTGTCGGTGCCTGGCCACGGCACCAGGCTCCAGAGGACACAGGGGTGGCTCCAGGCCGTGCAGGTCAGCGGGAGCCCGGGGCATTTCCCCGGCGTGGCTGGCCCTGCACACGGCCACGATGCTCTGCTCTCCCTGGGGCTGAGAGCCTGCAGTGATTCCCTCCTCCATACTCACAGTGAGAGACCCTCCCCAGCTCCAAAACAGGCCCCAGGTGACAAGCTCGGCACCACAGGACAAGTTGCTGAAGTTTCCTCTCTTAATAAGGTAAGATCTTTCAGGAAGGGAAAAGAAAAAGGATTTTCCTAGAGCCAAGTCTTAGGCTTTCACTCTGATAATTCCCAAAACAGTAAAATCAGAAGCTACACTTCAGCATGAAGGCAGCATGCTCCTGGAAGCTGAACAAAGTCTGGGGGACAGACCCACCTGGTGGGATGCTCCCAGGCATTTCCACACTTAGAGGGAGCAGAGAGGGGAACAGTGGGGCACTGCAGAGGGCAGCCCCAGCACTGGGGCTTGTACAGAGGCAAATCCCACTCCAGGCACATCCCAAGCCTGGCTTTCTTGCCCACCATCTGCTAAGTGCTCATGAAGGAAGTACTCCTGCTTTGGTCCATCTCCTGGAAGCAAATGTGTTCCACCAACACTGCTGCAACGGCATCAATGGCTCAGGGCAGGGAAAAGGTTTAGACAGCCCAAACTGACACGCCCAAGGGAATTCCTGGTAGTCTCTTCCCTTGACTTCATAATCTGGCACTGTTTTGGCCATCATGAGACACCAGATAAATGTTTTAGATGATCATGGTTGAAACACCAGTGAAACTGACTCTTTCATGGAATAATTTGTGAATTCCCCAAGCTATCATAAGAATTTTGGGGAATAAGCAACTTGTTTTGGGGAATAAACAATTTGACTTGTACAAATGTTGCCCATTCACTCTGTAAATGCCACAAATGCCTAAGGAGCATTCATTACCAGAGACTTGTTGGGAAGCTGGGAGGTAACACTTGGCTCTTTTTTTTTCTTTTTAAATACAGTACACATGACATTCAGTGAATTCAAAACAATTTTGTAGTAAGTCTGAAAAGAACATTTCCAGGTTCAAAACCCAGGAGGGGCTTGAGGGGAATGTAACCTACAGTACTATCTAAATTTTCTTCATGCTTGCTTTGACATTCAGAGCAACTGATCTAAACCAGCATCTGGCCAGCCTTTGGAATGACACACAAAATCCTTGCTTTTTAATCTAACTTCAAGGTAGCATTTTTGATACTGTGGGGGAAAAAACCAACTTAATTACATAAACAAAGTAGTTGTCAGCAATAATTTATGTGGCAGTGAGGACAGGCAGAGACAAAGTGGAGAAGCAAACCCAAGTCCTACTGGCAAGATTGACATTCTTTGAGAAGCTTGTCATGATGTCTTTCACACCTTCCCCCTGCCCTTAGATTTCTTGGAACAGTCACAGCCTCCAGAAACGCCTTCGTGATATTTCTGGGCAGCTGACAGAAATACCACTGAACACTAGAAATGCTTTCAGTGTTTTACAAGATAATGTTTAATTTCCCAGCTTCGAGAGATGTCCCTTAATTCACTCTGATCTGCCTTCAGTACCCAGGTATTGGTTTGAAGCAGGGGGAAAGGAGGTACAAGACATCCAACTAGTGCATTGGGATTCTCACTTTAATTCTTCAGCCACCTGGAAAGACCTCATCCAGGTCTCGTGTAACTCTTACAGGAGGACCAAGATGCAATATCTTAAGCCTGAGGACAGGATCAGAAAGCAACACGCAGCACAGGAGTCTGACCCTGTTCCCTCTGATGTCCTGGGAATGCGAGGGCAGCTCACCCTATTTGATGCTGAATAAGGTAAGTCCCAGTATTCTTAGTCCACAATTGGAAGCCTGGATTTGGGATGGCTTTAGCTGGCAACCATAAATTGATCCTGCATGTTATTATACAGAGGGAAAGGCTGAATGGGAAAAGCTGAGAAAATACATGTGGTAATTGACCTTGCTCTCCTTCTAGCCTGCAGCTGCTCATTGAAGGAAAATTTCCTATTTGCACAACCACTATCAAAACTCCTTGATCCATAGGAAAGAGGCAGTTTTCTCAGGAAGCAGAAATAGGTGGTTCCATCACTCTCTGTTGGCATGTTTTGTCCACTCCTTGTCATTTCTTCTCCAACTATGTGCCGTGGGCTGCATGTACAACACACACCCCAAAGAGCTTGATCAAACCTCACAGAAGCCTTAGGAGAAATGCTTATTGTCCAGTTACACTTCCCAGCATCCAGGCAATCACTTAAATCCACTTTCCACCCCAGATTGTCAACCAGTCCGAACCGGCATTCCATGTCTGCGCGAGCAGCTAGTTACACTATGGAAAAGAAAAAGTCTTCAGACAACTAGAGGCTGGTAGAAGCAACAATCCTTGACGGTCTTCAGACCAAGAACTCCCCTTCAAGAGGCAGCAGTAGGGTCAGTCTGTCCCAGGAGCGCTGGCACAAGCAGCACCTGGAGAAACAGCCCGGGCCTCGCTCAGCGCCGCGGCGCGTCAGCCGGCCGGAGCCTCTGGGCTGGCCGCGGGGGAAGGCTTTTCTGCCACGTCTGGCCACCCTAGCTACTTACAGTGAGATTTCTTTTTGAACAGCAACAACAACAACAACAACAACAAAATGCTGCACCGGTGGCACAGGCGGGCGAGGCCCGCGCGGAGCGGTCAGTGGTCTGTCCGTCCGTCTGCCCGTCCGTCTGCCCGTCCGTCTGCCCGTCCGTCTGCCCGTCCGTCTGTCCGTCCCACGGGGCAGTGCTGGCGGCCGGCAGGCACAGCAGGGTGTCCTCACAACTTCATTTTCTTCACCACAGGGATTGGCAGTGCTTGGTAGATTTTAGCCGAGTCCTCGTTAGTGACCAGCTTCACCCAGACGGGGCGGAAGCTGCCTTTGAAGCCAACAAAAGCCATTTTCTCTGCAAATCAGAGCAAATGTATTTGGAGTGTGCCAGGAGTGCTCCAGAAACCCACCTGTGTGCATGGCTGCACCTCATGGCTGGAGGGGGGCAGGTGCACAAGAGCCACGTGTTCAACACACACACACACCCACACACACAGATGGAATCATGGCAAAAGCTTGTAGAGCTGATTGCAGCAATGTGCACATGGAGCTGTATTCTAATGCCAAATGGAATCTCTGAAATCAATATGTTCTGTGCCATCAGGTCGGAATGTTTCAAGAGAAAGCCAGCTACAAACAAGTTCAGACAAGTAAAAAATCCTGGTTTAGGGTATTTAATGGGTAAAAATGCTCAACATTTCTATTATTAAAAGGTCTTTTTATCTAAAATTAATCTGGAAAATCAAACCCCCTGAATTATTTGCTTCAAAGGAAAACTGCCAGTGTGTTTTTTCTATTTACAGTTTTAAACAGAGCACATTACCCAGAGCTGCAGTGGACACAACCTCTCTGAATAAATAAATTACTGGTTACAGGATGTTTGAGCCCATGCTGATGGATACAAGCAAGGCAAAGTTCAGAAGCAGAAAAAAGGTCCCTTTACTGGAATAATGGGAGGTTAGAAATGTGTTTTTAAAAACTGCTTACCTTTTAACCTAAAACCCTCTCCTGCTCCAAGTTTCTCCAGTACTTTAGTCCATGGTCCTCTTGAAATGAATCTTCCTTTAGATGTCACCAGCACTATGGAGCTGAAGGAAACAAAGAGATGTGTAAATGGATGAAGAGTCAGAACACATTCCTTGCTTGTTTGTCCTGAGCACTGGTAACTCCTGCCTGTGTGTTCACACACCCATGAACTACAGTGCCTTCAGCTTTCCTGCCTTTCAATGCTTTCCAACAGTTTGGTCAAAGATTATTTTTCCAGTCATGCAAAACCCATTAGAAAGCAGACAGAAGCCACATATTTTATATTTTTAAACATGGTTTTCTAGGATGATTTAAATGTTTCCAAGCTGCAGTTCCACCCTGCTTTGCTCAGAGAGACCCATCTTCTCCCTAGGATACCCTTAGCAAGTCTCAAGTAATTTCTTGTTCTTTCATAAGCAGATTAAACCTGAAGAAATTTACTTCTCTGAGACTTTTGTTGGCCTGATGCTTTTCCTTTCAGTGTCCTTCTGTTTAGAAAGAGCGTTAATATTATTACTACTATTCCTGATCAGGAACTGGATTTAGCCAGGATTGAGATTTTTGTAAAGCAGGATGATGGCCTCTGTGAAAAGACTTCTTATTTTTATATAAAAGTGAGAAATTACCATGCTTCCCTGGAGTAACTATGTGATGTGATTTTTGAAACCTATAGAATTATTTAAGACAATAGAAACACATCTGACTGCACCTGCTTGGCACTCTGCACAAGCTTTCCCCAAGTCTCTAGAGTAAATGCCAGAACAATATCCTATTGCTCTGCCCACAGCTACGTCAGATGATTTGTTAACAAAGTACTCATATTTGTATTAAATGTTACACATCAGATTTCAAACCCAAACAGATTTAGCAATAATTAAATATATTTCCTTCCCACGAGCATTCCACAAGCTAATGTGGGAACAACCCCTTTGGTTAATGGTTTTCTGATGTGGTTCCAGTTCTCCTTCCAGCAGAAGAAGCCATTGTCCTCCAAGATGCAGGAACATCTTTTGGCTACTTACCACCTATTTCCAAAACTCTGCATTCCTGGCTGCACATACTTAAAATAAAAAATAATCCAGCCTTTAGGTCTGGGCAGGGCAATGTGCAAAGGGAAATGTATTTTATTAGTGGAATTATCTGCAATTTGAGAAAGCATACATGCAGTAAAAAAATGCAAGCTGTGCACTGATCTGTATGGATCAGTGCTTTGTGCATTGAAGTCTGCAGTTTGTCTACAACCCACAAAATAAATGTAGCTCTGTTGTTTATTAATCACGTGCAGCCCTGCAAATTATCTGGGGCTCAATCAGTCCCTGAATCAATGAGCATGCATCCTGCTGCTGCCTGCATGTCCTGCACACATTTGGGCTCTCTTGGAGTCATCAGGCACAGAAATACATTGGATGTATTGCTCTGCTGTCGGGTGTCTGGCTCATGCTGGGTGATAAAAACCAAGAAAAAGATGTGTTATGCAGCATTCTGGTACATTGCACCTTAGTGAGAACAGATTCTTTACTCACTGATCTTTGATGTTGCTGACATAATTCTCTATCTGTGCTGGGATTCCTTGTAGAATGGAGTTTTTGAATGTTACTCGATCAACAACTTTTCCATGGTGTCCATCAATCACAACCAGCTGGATACCCTCTTCAGTGAGGAAAAACCTGACACCATCAACCTGGGCAGGGGGAAAGATATTCTTGATCTCTCACAGTAACACAATTGCAAACAACCACCTATAAGAAGCACTGATAACCTTGTAGGTCTCTGAGTTCCTGCTATCCTGCCTAGTAGGAGAAGATACAGCCTTTATTTTTTTTTTTTTTCAAAATACAAAGCAGAAATGACCTGAATTTAGCTCTCCATGATAACTTTGTAAGCAAGTTTTCCATGAAGATAAAGCAAGTAGTGTAGAATTGCATCCCATTAAGTTTGTTGAGAAGATTTGCTCACCTCAATGTATGCAAAGTCATCCTTCAGGTGGAAGTACTGTTTCTTGTAAGTTTCTATTTTCACTTCAATTAGGTGGTCCTTAGTCTTCTGCTTGCAAAATGAAAAAAACCAGATTTTCTAGTGACAATGTCCATTACCTGAATGCTGCATTTTCAATGAAAACATTTCAAACCTTGAAATTCAATCAACAAGGAAGCTACATAATAAGCACTGACTTGCCAAATTAAATTGCTAATGAAACTGGGCACAATGGTAACCTCTTTGCTCATCCTGTCACCAGGTAAATTGTTTCACCGAATGGCTGAGTGATTCTTACTTTGCAGGACTGACACGTAATTCTCCAAGGCTTTGCTGTGTATTCCTGTTTCAAAGATGGTGAGTGGAAAAACCCAAATAACAGATAAATACCCCACTTCCTCCCACAGAACCAGACTGGATACAGGAGATTGTGTTATGCATTACATAAATGAGAATAATTCAACTCTACTATTCAGTCCCCTGTCTGTCACTGCTGTTCTTACAGCCTGGAGAAAGAAGAAAGAGCTGGAGGCTCCAAAATCACATTCACTGGACCAACCTGTCTTCCAGCCCATCAGTTTTCACCCTGTGCTTTCAAGAACTGCACATCAGACCAGAGCCCCAAAAGACCAAGTGTAAAGCTTGCAATGGCTCCCTGCACGTTGCAAGAATCTGTTTCATATTATTCCACCTGCCTGAACCATTTCAGAAAATCAGGCACAGCATGTACTGATCCTGGCATGAAGTTTTTCTATGTCTGTGGGCACAGTATGTGCCAGATTCACATGAGCAATGGTTCTGTGATAAGAAATCAGCTGCTTTACCAGTTGTGCACTGGAGAGCTTCTTTGGCATTGGCACTTCCACTATTGGTGTTTCAATGTACTTGGGATAGGCTGTGGCTTCACAGTCGCTGACACCAGCTGTCTTTGGGATCACAGCTTTGATTCTTATTCGCTCACAGCCCTTCACAGAGCAGAAAGCAAATTTCTCCTTTTCATTTTGAGCTTTGAGTTTCAAAAACAGCAGCCTGCAGGCAGGAGGAAAAAAAAAAACAAAAACAACAAACATCCTTTGAAGTATCCTTCAAACTTTTTGTGCAAAAACATACTGAGTTTTGGTGGACTTCTTCCTGTGCTTTGCAATAATTTTCTTTGAAGCCCTTGGTGTCGTGTTTTATAGTGCCCAACATCCCACATGCAAATAAAAGGGAACATTCATCTCAGCAATGGTGTAGGGAGCTCATGGAAAGTAAAACAGAGAAATCAGATAACACCTGAGCCCTCTGAGCTCTATTATATAGTGATACATATATGTAGAAATACATGCTTTGTATTTCAAGTCTTTCTTTCTTTCTTTCTTTCTTTCTTTCTTTCTTTCTTTCTTTCTTTCTTTCTTTCTTTCCTATTATTTTAATCCTTTAAAATAACAGGCTTTACACTTAGTTCCTATGCATCCCTGTCATGGTCTTTATAAATAATTTTTGTTCAAAACAATAAGGGCTGTGCATGTCTTCAGCTAAGTTTCATGGTCTGCACTTTGCTTTTGTCTTTTTTTTTTTTTCCTAATTTGTATTCACTTGGAAAAGCATTTCCCAGAGTAATTGGCAGTGCAACAGAGGCTGTGAATGACTGGCAGGTCTGGGAGTCCCAGGAAAATTAAACACTGGTCACATTCCCAGAAAACCTTCCTGGTTTTGTTGCGATTCCTGCTAGTGGCATTAGCCAAAGAGCTCACAGTTCCAGCAGCATTCCAAAGCAATGTCCAAACCAGCAAGGCCTGCTCTCTTACCCAGTGTCCTCATCCCAGTAGTAGTACCCTTTGGTAGGATATCTGTGCTCCAGTTTCTCCATTTGGGAGGTTCTGTAGAAGGTTCCAGTTTTGTATGTTTTCTTCAAGAGACGGTTGTGGATGTCCGAGAGAATGGAAAATGTCGTCCCTTTAGGATAGCAAAACCCTACTTGGATCCAGTCATTCCTAAAAATAGAAAAGACCCACATTGTAAGAAGTTATAGCATAACTATTATTTTCCTGGGCATGTTAGAAGCCAAACAAAATAATTTACAAGAAGTTTTTTCCTGTCCAGTTGAAATTTTCATGGTTTAGAATGGATCAATGCAGCACAAATTAGACATAATAACCACGGGTTAGTTAAGCAATGTAGATCTGCTCCTGACTTCTACACATGCGACTTCCATGCACCAGGAATGAATTAGCTCTGAACTTCCAAAAATGAACTGTGTTATCTTACAGAGCTTCCTGGGGGAGGAAACAGGAACCTGAGATGGCTCATGAAAAGATGGTGAACTCAATGGACTTCCTGTAACAGGCATGCTCATTCTGGAAGAGCTCATGAGGTGATGACCTCACCCATTAAAAATGTGCAGTTACATGATTGTACTGGAATGCTGGGATTCAGTTCACTCACTTGTTGAAGTTGATGAGCCATATGGCCAGCTCTTCAGGGGCTGTCTTGTCCCAGTGGATGGTGTAGCCTTTCCTCAGAGTTATAACTGGCTGATACTGCTGGTAATGAGTGCTTTTGCTCAAAGCCCCTTCCAAGTAGAGTGGGTGATTGTGGTAGTCATTTTTTATTATTTTCATTTTCAAGTTGGCTGGCTTGTAGGCTTGGATGTATATCTAGATGGAAAAAAAAACCAAACAAAAAAATCACTGAGGGCTTAATGAACTACAGTGAAAGGTTCAGATACTCAATAGAGGTGAGCTAGGGCAAGCCCTGTGTTCTGGGCAGAGACCTGTGGGCTGTGCACTTATGTTCAGTTCCTTAGGCTTCCATTTCAACAAAGCAAACTGTTTTCAGGAAAAAAAAAAAAAAAAAGGCTCATTTCCTCATCCACTGAATTCAAGTGCATATGCCAGAGGCTGCAGCAGGGCTGAGATATTCCACAGCATCCTGCAACCCTCAGCAGTAGGACAGTATCTACCTCAGACATCTGACTTGTGCTGAACAAGGATCCTTCTGTCTGGGTTTCAGAAGCCTGAAACCCAGCTCGGTGGTTAGAAATTGGCTGTAGTGGCACAACACACAAAAACCCCCAACTGTTGCAACACACAAGACAAAACCAGGCACTCTTAGCAGAGGAAAGTGAGGACTGTCACGGCAGCAGCACTCAGGGCTCCTGTGGTGGGAAGAATGGTTTGGTGGTCACACACAGGATGAAAGACCATGAAAGCTGAAGTCTAATTTCGACTGATCAGCACATTTCCCATAACACTGTGGGCAACACTTCCCTCCATAAATCAGGGAAAAATAACTAGCTGACAGCCCGTGGATTTATGAATATTAATCTGTGAATGCCCATGGAGCTCTCAGGAGGCTTCAGGCAGAAGTTGTTGGAGCTGTCAGCAGCCAAGGCCAAGGTTTCAGAAAATATACCACAATGTTTCTCATGTTCAAAGCCACCTGTGCAGACATGCTGATAAATAAACACTGAGCACTCTGAAGAAAGTCCATTTCTGCAGGTCAAGCTTTAAAGTGCCAAGAAATTTCAAATAAACCAAAGTGATAATGATACTGCAAGGTAAGCAGCCTTACCTGTGCAAAGTGCCCACTACAGATGGAACCTCTCCAGTCGGGCACATCGATGCACTCAGGGTGCTTGATTAACCAGTTATCTTCTTTGATCAGGTATGAGCCTGGATATTCTGACACAGAACCATCTACATCATGAAAAACTGATGTTTTGTCACCATCCATATCCAGATCATTGAACCATGGGCCAGGTTCTCCAAAGAAGACTCTTGAAGTAATCTAAACAAAACAGTGCAACAAATTTACATCTCCAGAAAGGAATTCATCACTTAGAGTACAAGAAAAGGATGCCCTTGGTCACTACAGTGGCTTAAATTACCTATTTTCTGACTTAAAAGGTGTGCTTGACTTGTCAGGCAGAGCAGACACACATTTCCCTGCTGACTGTGGGGGAAAGGCTGAAAAAAACACAATTTCAGCCTCACCAGTGGGAAGGTTTGTTTTAAGATTCTGGAGGAAGGTTCAGGAGACAGGGCGATTTCACGAGAGCCACTTCACTCATTGTTTGCTAACACAGTTTCAAAGTTCCAAGCCACATGAAGTCATACCAACGTGGGAAATAGTCAGCCCTGGGAAATGGCTGCTCAGGCAACTTCTGACTGATATTTTTATCCAGCATAAATAAATGTCATGTCACCAGCCTGCCTCGTGCAATGTGAGAGTGACCAACCAACACTTTTAGGGGAATTTTGCCTTTCCCATCATATTTGGCACTGGTCAGCACTTTTCCTGACCTGTGAGCAAGCCTGCTTATTTTTTGAAAATTAGGCAACACAAATCATTTCAGCCCAACCACTTTATTTATATATTTGTTTGTAATGTTTGGCAGCTGGATTTAACAGCTGCTAAAGGTGAACCTCAGCGAAACAGTTAGCACGTATTTGTGCAGGCAAATACAAAAATAACTCAAAAGAACAGGCCCCAGGACGGGTTCAGACCAGCACCCAGAGGTTCATACTGTAATTCAAAATTTGGCAAACCCCCTTTGGCTGGACTCAGCTCTCGTTTATGTCTGCAGAACTGGAGTCTGGAATTACCCTGGTGTGCAGGGCTGCAGAATTATCCTGCATCAGCTCAGTTTCACTGGCTGTTCCCCAAAATCAGTATTTTCTGCTTCTAGGTCAGTCAGGCCTTTCAGAACAGACTTCCTTCTGTTGCTTTAATATTATACCACTGTTGAAAATTAAGGGGGGCTGATTCTTCAGTTTCTGAGTCGTACAGAAACGGACATTATTTTCACTTCAATGTTGCTATTGTTTTGTTTTTTTTTTAACTGATGCCTGCATCTGTTTTGCCGCTGACAGACAATTGGATTTTCTTGTTATTTCACCCGTCATATTCCTTCTTTCCTTTTTGCTGTTAGACTTCTGGCAAAGACCATCGGCAAGGCCTCACACTTTCTCCTTTCTGCCCACAGCCCCGTTTCCAGGGCACGGGGGGCGTTCAGGGGAGGGTGACTCACGGGGACATCCTGGAAGCGGATGCCGGTGACGTTGTTGTTGGGGCAGCTCTGCCAGGCGTTGTTGAGGCGGAAGGCGAGAGCGCTCGTGTGCCGCCCGTCCAGCGCCGCGAACTTGCGGAACGTGCAGTTCTGGACGTTGATGGGCCCATCGTAGAACTGAATCCCTCGGATGGGAAAATCCCTAAAATACATTCAGAGGAGACAGAGAGACTTGGTCACGACGCGTTAGCACCAGGAGTTGGATTCTAGACGTGCACAGTCCCACAGCGCTTGTTTCGTGGCTGCTTTCGTTTCTTGCAGCCCATAGGATGACTCCTAAGTTCCTGCTTTGGAAGAGAAGGGATTTCCCTTCTTTTCAGCTCTGTAAAGTCCTCTTATCCTTGCAAGTTCAGCTCAAGTTCTCTCGTGTTGAACAGATCATCTTTATTTAGTCTGTACTTCTCCAGGGAAGGAAGTAACAGCAATGCCAAAGGATTGACCTGAAGATGAATAAATTCGTGTTTGCCATCAGAAATGAGTTCTGCAGCACTGAAACCTGAAACTCAGCAGAGCTGTGCAGACTCCTAGGGCTGAGTAATGGCAGGGCTAAAAGAAGTCCCACCACGTCTTTCAAAGGGATTTGGAGAGAAGCATTGCAAATCAACTGCAATAAAAAAATGTTTTTGAAAACAAGGAAAGGTCTTACAATCTACAGAGCTAAGAAGAGTTGAAGGGGCAGATTAATTAACCTTTATCAGTCTTTTCTGATATCATCTGCAAGGTAAAGAAGACACCATTTTCACACCAATTAAATGAAAAAGATGCTTAAGATCTTTAAGAGGTTAAGATAAGACATTTCAAATTTCACTTATCATAAATAAATTTGCTCCCTTCCTCGTATGAGCCCTTAGAGAATTCCTGCCTGCTCCAGTGCATTTGTTCTGAGTTTCTGCAAACAACATCCAAGAGGAGATATGTCCACATATATATATATATATATATATATTTGTAAAGGATATTAGGAGAGTCATAGCAGAATGGGTGTTCATTGCTGGTATAGTTTATAATAAGTCTCCAGCATCACTGCTGACAGCAAAATTGAGGCCTGCAATATGGCAGAAAAGTATCAGCTGAGCTGTTTGCTCAGTGTGGGGCTACTGTTAGGATAACTGTGTTTTTAGGAAGCAAAAACATTGCACTTGCAAACCAATCTGTTGGACTAAGGTCTAGGAAGAGGCCGCAGATGAAGTTCACTGGCCATTTCAAAACTGCTTAACAAAGGCATCAAAGTCCTTTGCAGGAGCAATAGAAACAGCAGCACTGAGCACACCCGTGAGCACATGCAAGCCTAGGAAGGGGCTTCCATGAGCCTTCCTGGCAGCTAATGGAGCTCAGCTCATTGCTCAGAACTGCTGATCACACATACAGAGGTGCTCGGCTAGCACAGAGTACTCTTGCTGTGCTCCAATCCCCTTGCAAAGGGGAGGGGGAAGGAAAGAGGAGCTTGATCTGCCTTGGCAGCCTGCATGATGTACCTGCCAGCAGCAGCTGCACAGTGAGGACTCTGGAATTGGGAGACATGAAATTAAATCCTTTCTGTGAAATGGTTATTAAACTGAACGGTGCTGAGGAAACCACACTGGGCTGCAGTTTGTGCTGGGAGCGGGAGCCGTGAGCGCTTTGATGTGCTGAGCTCAACTTACGTGCCGATGGGCAGGGTCCTTCCCCTGTGATCCAGACCTCCAGGCCCCCAGATCTCATTGTCCGTGGTCTCGGTGCCCAGGTTCCCGCTCTCACCAACAAACAGGCTGTTCTTGATTTCCTGCTTTGAGCCATCATCGTGGGGGAAGGTCCCACCGCTGGGAAGAAAGGGCTGGAGTGAAAGGGCTGCTCACAGGCGGCCCCAGCACTGCCCAGGCAGCCACACAGCCTGGGCCACACTTACCTCGCCAAGGTCAGGCCAATGCCGTTGTCAGCAAACCTGCCAAGAGAAGAGAGACGCTTCAGAAGAGATTTGGGGTTGCTTTGGTTTATCATGTCAAACTACGACAAGAAAACTAGTGGAGGGCAGCAGGGATTAATTACTGTACAGTGCTCAGGGGGAACTCGAGTTTTTCCAGACTTGTTCCCTGTCCAGTTTTAGAAGATCTCTTTTGGCAGGTCTTGCAGAATATGCAGATCACATGATGCAGCAGACACACACCTGATCGCTCCAGCTGGGGTTAAGATGGCGATTACTAGCCATAATTTACTTGCCTGATAAAGCTTTATCCCTTTGTCTAATGATCACACACTTTTCTCTGGTAGATAAAAAATCATGATTATCTCCCACTCCAACCAGCTTTTATGATTTAATGGTGCTTTGCCTTAAACACTGTCCTTCCCTGCCTTCATGTTTCAAAAACTGCTTCCATAAAAGAGCTTTGCAGGGGATAAAAAAAGAGCAGCTTGGCTTCTCTTTCCTCAACAGCAATACAGAGATCAGAACTTAATATTAAAAATGAAAACAAAAATTAGAATATCTTTCTATTTTGCTGAACTTTCAAGATAAGATAAATCACAGATGTTGGTCCTTGACTCCTGCTTAGAGAAATGCTACAATGAATTGATAGTTTGAGTCAGTCTTGATGGTGTCTTCACACCGGCATCACTTCCCACGTGTGTCACTGATGCTGGCAGTGGTTTGGGAGCAGATCCCCTCACGGTGCTGCTGTCTGTAGGTGGCAGCCCTTCCCACCCTATCGCCTCCTTGCTTCCCTGCAGGACACATAAACGCTGGCCCTGTTAATGGGATACATAAGTCTTTCTGTAGCAATAGAAATGGAAATGGCTCTGGTTATAAAGACAATTACAGTTTGATGGCTGCTTCCTCCAATTCACACACTCGCAGAGCTTTGCTGCTGGGAACTCATAAAGCACTTGGTGTTTTAGCACCCTCCACATGCTGCCTTTGCTCCATCTGCAATGCAAACGTCCCCGTGACCTGAGTGGGACCTGTGAGGACAACACTTGCTGGCCGTGGAGCAGGGTGGATTCTTGTGGGTTATAAGAAACACAAACTGTATTGCTCAATGTGACATTTCTGAGTGTTCTGCTACAGCCCCATTCTCACCAGGTCACAATTGCCAGCTTATCCCACTGGTTGCTTTAAGAGGTTTGGGTCACTCAAAGGTAAGGCAGCTCTGGCTGGGAATTGGACACCAGATATCAGCACGGCAGCCATTCCCACCAGGTTATCACAATATGCCACATAAAAGAGCTTTTTCCTTTTTCTCCTCTTCTCTAGGATTGATATCAGGAGCCTGGCTCAGAAGCAGAAACTGCAGCAGATCATCTGTTTTCAAGTGCAAAACAAATATCTACTCTGGCCAGTGCAGGAAATGGCCTTCAAAGAGCACAACACACACTTGCCCAGGCTCTCTCCCTTGCTGCTATGATGCATAGTTTTATGTCTGCTTCATCAGTACCTGCTTATTCAGCATTACACTGAACCACATAAAACTGATCTGTGACCAGGCTGAGCCAGGAAAGGTGGTGCATTTCACTGTTTTCTTTTCAAAGCACCTCATTTTTCATGTAAAAAAAAAAATAGGTTTTATTTTTAGTTATTTGCCTCTCTGCATCCGTGTGTGTGTATTGTGACTATTTATGAATGCTGGTCAGCATCACACAGAGAAACAACCTCTGTTCAGACAAAGCAGGTTTTGTTTGTGTAAAATAATGCCTGTGGTGGCTTAATATTTCATCTTCATTTCAATCTTGGCCATAGGAAGGGTGCAAAAGCGATATAAATAGTCTGAACCACAGCTATGCTCGTCATAAACACCAGGCTGAACTCTGAGAGTTGAAATAAGGCAAAACTCACTGGCAGTTGTCCAGCCACACATCTCCACCTCGCAGCCAGGCCCCGTGATCCTGATTCTTGTAGGCAATAAAGCCCTCAATTATTGCAGGTTCCCTGGGCTTCAAAGGATCAGCATCCTTGTGTGGGCTGTACCTGCAAGTAGAAGGAGAGAGGAAAGGTGGGCGAGGGAAGGTGGCCTTGCTGCCTGCATGGCCCTGCTGAACATCTGGCTTATGGTAACTCAGGAACAGCTTTGGGACCACAGTCCATCCACCTAGTGTGTCTGCTCAAGCTGTGATGGCCAGGCCCAGCTGCCAAGGGAAGGAAGGTCCAGGCAAGGCAGTTGTAAAGACCTGCTCCAAGTTTCCTTTCACCTTTCCGGGATTGTATTGCTGATATATGGCTGAAAGCATGGAAAGTTTATTATTGCTCCCAAAAGTTCCAGATATTTTTTTAATCCCTTACTGCTATCCTTTAGCATGTTCCTGTTATTTAGATAAATATCCTTTTGTTTTCCCTTTTGAGCATTCTTATCTCCTAACTCTGGCTATACTGTGGCCATGAGTACCACTGCCAAATTTTTCTTGCTGTGGAAAGGAATTAAAAAATCTTGGAGAGGAGCTGAGAGTATGTCCTTCACTGCTCCCACTACAGAGGACACACGTACAAGATTTATTAACCCTGAAGTTGTCAGTATGATGAAATACTGGCCTGATTGGGTGAAAAAAAAGCAGACAGAAGCAGAAACTGCAGCAATGTGTGCCCTCAGCTGCTCCCTGACAGCCACTGCTTGGGTCACAGGATCTGAGCAAGGTGATGCTGAGCCTGGCTGTCATTTACCCCATCCTGAAGCACCACGCTCCTTTCTGCTGTTGGAGGAGCATCCTCCATCACACTGCACAGCTTAGAAAACCTGACAGATGAATATCCAACTCAGTGCCAGCAACGGATGGTCCAGAGATTAAAATTCATTCCTCACCATGGACAGCGAGGCCAAGCTGTCAAATTGCTAACAGATATTCAATAGCACTTTGCTTTGCTTAATAAGCCATCATATCAATCTAAAACTGAGCATCAGGCTGATAGGATTCCAATAAATGAATATTGCTTTGGCAGCTTCATCACTGTGAATTTACTTTCAGAGACAGATTTAGTATCAGCTCTTGTGAATTCCCCACGCACTGTTAAGTTCAGATATTTTGAGATGGATTCCAATTTCATTCACATTCATGATAACTGGAGGAACACTACAGGGTCCAGAATTTGACTTGGACATTTAATGCTGTAACTGAATGCAGAATAATCTCTCCAACACTGTCACTGTCCAGCCTAGCTCACAGTTTGCTCCAGCCAGCCCAACTTTAGTCATTTATTCAGTTCAGTCTTGACACAGGAAAAGTGGTAAATGGAATACATAATTGGAGCTGCAGTTTATGCTGGTGGGTAATCCCCGAGCCCAACCACGACTGCATTATGAATTGTTTGGCTTCCAAGGGCCATTCCTGCCCTTGTATGGCAAGGCAGAAATTGCCTTCTGCAACCACTAACTGCATCTGTGGCAGCAGGCAGCTCCTCAAGGCATGTGTTCAGCTGCATGGAAAAGCAGCATCAGGCTCCCGAGAGCAGGCTGTTCTTAAGTTATTTTTTAGCAGCTACTTCTACCATTGAATTAATCACTTCAATTAACTGAGCATTAAAATAATGTAAATAACATTCACTTTTGAACAGCGTTTAGCATCAGCTGCTAGCTAGGGCACTGAGGTGATGTGGATAACTGATATCTGAGCTCCTGGCTGGGCTCCCCTGGGAAGGAAGATGGATCCCACCCCTGTAATGCTTGCCCAGTGCATGACTACAGTAGTCTGGGTAACCCACACCCCAGAGATGAGAAGGAGACAAAGTTGTCATTCTCCTCTGCTGAGCAGAGGCTTTCAGCAGGTTTCTCTTCCTTACATGGTTTCTTCTGTCAAGAAATGCAGTTCTAGGGGAATGTAGGCTAGGGTGCAACTGGAGGCAATTGGTCTGTTAGGAAAGAAACTATGAAATTCGAGAGTATTTAAGTCCTTTTACATGTCTGGGGGTTCGTAACTAAGAGCCAGACTCAAGCTCTAATGAGACACAAGGGTGCAAGTGCAGCCCTTTCATCAGCCTCATCTGGGGCCAACTCTGGGGAAAGAGTGGGTTCTCAGAACCCCCAGACCACAGTAGGTCTGCGGATATGATACAGTCTATAGAGAGGTTTCCTTTATTTCTCAATTACTCCATTGCACCACAGAGAGGCTACACACAGCAGCAGAAATGAAGGATCACTCTGTGTATTTAATTGTGATTGTTACTGCAGTGTCAGATTTGGAACTAGACTGAAATCTGAAATCAAAGCATGAGTTCCATGACATAAGTTGAACTCCCTGTTTAACCAGGTTCTAAAAGAATGAACAAAATCAATCGCATTCCCAAGAAATACTTAAATTTCTTATTCCTAAGAAACTCTTGCAGCAAGTTCTGCCCAGAGGGACTGTTGACCAGGCAGTGACTTTTCTTCCTTATCTAAAAAATTCAAAAATCCGTGGAACACCCTAGAGCAGATGTAATATCCATGCCAGCTCAGCTCATAGCTAAAGAACAAGGATGAAACCAGAAGGGTGTGGGTGTTGAGGATCCCTTATAAAGGAGAATGGAGAGATGAAGTCAGAAATGGCAAGGTGTATCTAAGTGAAGACCTCTCCTCAAAAAGAGCCACCTCAAAGCCATTTCAATGATTCTTGTGAGCTTGCTTGGGGCAATTTCATAGCTTTCAGTCAGTGTTTTAGAGAAGTCTTTTCCAAATCAAACTATGCAAAACACTTTACCTCCCAGAAATCAGTGTCAGGATAGGTCTTTTGTCCTTGGCAGAGGCTGGGGTGGTTTTAACGCCATTATCGATGATCATTCCAGCCTAAAGGAAAGCAGAAATGCAATTATCACAGTATACTTGTAAATTTTACAGCTCTTTCCATCTCCAGACTCTACCTCCAATTGTTCTAAGCCAAAGTCACCCATATGATGCTAAGAACAGCCTCTGTTAATAGCATGTGAAACAGAGGGCTGCCAGGAATATCCAGACTTACATATACTCCCCAAAATTGCTGCAAATTTCCAAAGCTGCACTTTTCTCATAATTGCATGTATTCCCATACACCTAAACCTTCTGCTTCAGTCTAAAGCCCTGGCAACACACAGCCCCACAACATGGCAGGCTAAGGAGTAAATAAGCAGTGACGGCGATTAGACACAGCGGCCGCGTTTATCCCTCTAGAAGCCGTTCAGTTAATTGCCAGCACTGG
This sequence comes from Phainopepla nitens, assembly GCA_013400175.1. NCBI lineage: Eukaryota > Metazoa > Chordata > Aves > Passeriformes > Bombycillidae > Phainopepla > Phainopepla nitens. The sequence goes on from VXBQ01002818.1 coordinate 39,881, forward strand.
CAGTTGAGGTGTATAATTAGACAAGCTGCCAGTAGATGCTCCTGAAGGCAGTATTTTAGGAGCACAGAGGCAGGGAAGCAGCCTGAGCAGAGGGGAGAGCCGCTCTGGATGCCCGAGAGCCAAGCGGAGCAGGTGCTGGCTGGCTGCGAGCGCTGCCGCGCCAGCCCGCCAGCGGCCTTATCTGCAGACACAAAAAACGTGCGGGAGCTGCGAGTGAGACACAAAGCACAGGCACTAATCGCTCGCAGGCCCGGGCAGCTGGAGCCAGGGGACGGGGTTTGTTCCGAGGGCAGCGCTCCCGTCGCCTGCAGACTCACCCGGTAGTTGGAATGCGCGCGGTTGTTGGAGAATTTCCCCATCGGCATGTGCTCCGAGTAGCCGGGGGAATACATGCCTGCCGAGGGGCCTGTCGGCACGTGGTGCAGCACAAACCAAAAGCCTGTTTCCTGAGAGAGAGAAGGGACATCTGGCTTTGCACTAGCCCCAGGAGAGCTCAGCAAAGCCACAAGGCGTACGCCAGAAGATTTCAGGACAAATCACAGCCATTGGCCCGTGTAACGCTCTGCACTGAAGAGTTTAACGCATATGAACGTTGACATTCGCCCTTCTGATCTTCGGGGTGTCTTAGGTTAAGTTTTGGCATCAATGTTGAAGCATAAATGAGACTTTCTAAACTTAAAATAAACCAAATAATTTTTATTTAGTTGCCTAAAAATTTATCAAGGAGTCCTAATATAGGTACTCAAGATTTGGAAGCTTTGGAAAGACCACATCTCTCTGGTTTGGGCTTGATTTTCTTGTTTTTATGTCTTCTCAGGACAATAAGGGCTCCTGATGTGACCAAAAATGCCTGTGGAATTAGCATTAGGGATGACTGAAATTTCAGAGCACCATTACTGTGCTGCAATCAACAATATCGTTGCCAAAGGCTTCCCTGTGACTCCACAGTCACATTTATTTAATTTATTCAGGCTGCACACTGTGGAATTTCGTTAAATCCAGCTATAGAAACAGCAAGTGACAAGAAGCAAAAGTAAAACCATTATTTTTATTGGTGGTACCAGCCACATTAATGTTGTCTCAATCAAGCAGCTTCAAAAATGCCTGTGTCACAAAAGCAGGTTTTATTCCAGTGAGAGCATCCCTCAGCCTTGCAGGGCTGTCACTGGCCTGAGCTGTTACCAAATAAGAAACTTGTGCACTCACTTCAGATCCAGCAGCTGCACAGTTTATAAGGTTGTTGTGTGGGTTGGCTATCCAGAAGGTGGATACAGCACTGCAGGTCAGGAAAACAAAGAATAACATGAAAATGACATTTTGAGTACACACTAGAGTCACCCATAAACTCCCCCACTGCAGGCAGGGTTGATACCTCCCCAGATAAGGGGTACTGCCTAGGGGCAAGAGGAATGTGTTTTTTCTTTCTCTTCTCATACCTCATGTCCTCTGTGGCTTGACAGAGAACATGGTCTTATCTTTTAAAACACCAAGTATTAAATGAGGAATTTTGACTGCAATTCCAAGCCTGCTATGAAGCTGTCAGATGTCAATCATGTTTTATGATAAGGTAAGTATGCTGTTGCACAACTCACAGAAAATAACTTTGCCCCCACATAAGCCCTTGGGTTCATTAGAGACTTGTTTAATCAAGGAACCCAATGAATTGCCTATTAAGGGCTTTCCAAGTGTACCCTTGTACCTGCCTTTTCCAAGAGCTGCTGTGATTGATTAACTTTATTTGCTCCCACCCTCCTGCACATTTCTTTTGGGACAAAAGCATTCCATTTGTCTAATGCACATAAAAGACTTTTAATTGAGAGATTCCCATCAAGGTGGACAGATCAATCCATCCATCACTGTCCATACAGAATGGACAGTGACATACAGAATGCATTAAGCAACAGGCACAGGAAACATCCAGCACTTACAGCCAGCACACTGGCCCCCAAATTTGCTGGGTGAGTTTGCCCTTCTGCAGGACATGAGCTTCTGGATCTCTTATGTCTGCTTTAATCTTGCCATGAGGGACTTCACAGGGGCTTTAGGCCAACTGATTTTGCTGATGCATTTCCATTTGTCTGACTTTATCATGAAAACATAGAAAATTTTTTCTATTTTGAGCATGGGACTGGCCTAGAAATAAACAAATTCGGATTATTTATAGACCACCTCCTGCTGTGTAGGCAAGGGCAAGGACAGTGTATTTCCACAGTGACCTGTCCTTCAGCCTAATCCTGTTCTTCAGAGCCACATGGATTGGGCAGGTTACGGCGTCACTTGGCACAATCCTGTTGTTTTAATTCCTGGAAGCAGCTCCCTGCATGCCTCTCCCAAGCTGAAGGAGCCACAGCTGGTGCTCATCCCCTGTCCCTGCACTGGGATTAGTGTTGGTGTACTCCTGCACTTCCAGGCTGGATGAGCCCAGAGCAAAACAAGCTGAGCTGTTTTTCTGATCAGACCTTGAATTCTTTTATAAAGGAAGACAGGACAGATCAAAGTACCATAACACTTTTCTATTAGAAAGTGCTCATTCATGTAACAGTCTTCAAAATGACACACAAAATATGTCCCTATGACTATTAAATGAATTATCAGTGAAAAATGAGCACAGTGGCTAATTAACCCTTATTTTAAGAATGGGGACATTTGGTGTATTTTATAAACAAACACAGATGTGAAAAAGAGCATTGCATGAATTCCTCTCTCTCCCTTGCCAAACTAAAAAGTGAAAAAAACCTTTGTTTGAAATAAACCTCAGTTTGTTCTGAGGACAAAACCAATGATACTGAAATCTTTTCAAAATCAGCTACCATTTGAGATGAGCACAGATGTCAGAATATGGCCCATTCTGAACTCAGCAACTTTTTGCTGAGCCACTGGGTTCAAGACTCCACAAGGCACAAGGCAGGGCTGTGCACTTTGAAAGAAAGATTTACAATATTTTAGGCGGAACCATCTCAATGGACTTTATGCAAAAAGTTAAAAGTACACCCTAGGTCTGTAGGCATCTGAGTCGCACAAGGATAAAGACCCCAGGGAAACTGCTCTCCCAAATTTGGGGCAAACAGCCCAGACCCCTACAGATATCTACATAATCACATACACAGAATTCTGTCTGTTATGGCTAAGTTGTGCAAGGAGAAGGAGGAGAAAAGGAAGGCTCCCACTCACCTACAGTCCTGCCTGGGCTTGGGGATGTACCCTGGGTAAGCTCCCTCTGTGATCAGCTTGCACATCCTGCTGTCGCGGTCGGAGGGGAGCAGAGTGCTGGGTTTAACCAGCAGCCCAAGGCAGTGGTCAAACGTGTTGCGCTCTTCTGGTCCATCCTCCGTAAAGAAACAATGGCCCAGAGCATCATAACCCACCACATCCTTCACCTGTGTGTGCAAAACAAAGGCCATTGTTAAGGTTTTATGCTTCAGCCACTGCACAATTAGAGCAAACTATAGTGTGATGGCACATAGGAGCCTCAGTACCCTTTCGAACTCAGGATCTTAACTAAAACCAAAAGCAAGATCACTCTCAGCCCTTAAGAGCTTATAGTCTAAGCAATAACTCTAACACTTAATTAGAATTTGTCATCACCTAGGAAATGCTCATTCCATTCTTTTGTTTGCCTGTGAAATCAGAGACTGTCTTAGCATGAGGCTGGAAAAAACACAGGGTGGGGGATGAGGAGAGGAATTAGACCTCCAAATCACATCTGGGCTCATTCATCTTCATGTGGAGTTATGTGAGCAGCTACATAAAATGCAACTCAAAAATGCAGCTGAGATGAAAAAATATTTTTCCAGGCTATCAGAGAGGCAGAAGGTTGTTTTCCAGACAGGCTGGCTTGTTTTAGGTTTGACCTGATCTTTTTTTTTCAAGTTGTTGACAGAAGCTTTGTTTGACCCTGAGACAAATCAGCTGGTGTTAATCAATGCTGTTCTGGTTTTGGTTTGGATGTTGTTAACTTTGGGACACTGTTGGTTGGACAGAACAACACCCCTCACACCACTGGAAGATCCAAGAACAGGAATGTGAAGTCTAAGAATAGGACAAGATGGGAAGCAACAGCCCTTGGACACGCAGCAAGTGTATCCAGCAAGTCATTTGTCAGTAGATATATCTGGGATATGGAAAATTAATTTCAGGTCTCCATTGACCAGGGGAAGCTCTGGGGAAGGTCTGGATCTCCTGGGCTCTTTCCTTGCTGTTCCCATCAGCCACCACCCATCAGTCACCTTGGACTCAGGAAACCTCCCCAGCAAAGGTTAACCTGCCACAAATGTGTTCCTCTAAATGCTGCTGATGAAACAGTAATTGTCAGGGGATAAAGGACAGTATTAACCTGGGTAGAAGACCTGTTCATCATGGTGTCACTGAGAGACCAAGTGCTTGGTCATTCAAGTGCTTGAATTGCTTTTGTAAACTGGCTTGAGACTTCTTTGTCACCTTCATGCCTCATTCCTGAGGCAAGGAGCACCAATTTAAAATAAAATCCCAGGATTAGTGTTGAAATGATTACAAATATGTTTTCACATGAGAACAAACACTTTGCTTGCCAAATCTATTATCAGCTTACAACCACACAGACTTCTATTATGTAAATCCATGCTCCAGTGTAAATACTCAAATCTCTGAGCACAAGTCATCACAGTTAATTAAACACTGCTATAATGACCTGCAAAATGGTACATTCCATTAAGCTTCCTCACTGAAATTCACTGCTAACTTCCCTGGTCTAATAAAATGATAGATTTTGCAAGGTTTAGCCTTCTTTATGTAGGCATAAAGCATATGTACTAAACTGTACCCCCTTGGAAGAATGAACTATCCCAGCCTTGTCATGATGAAGGTTTACAGCACAGAACATTTCACGAGAGAGAGCAACATTCAGAAGAAGGTTTACAACTTGTAGAGGTAGTCTTTTAACCACAGAGATGTCAGAATTCCACAGAAACTGCCATCAAATCCTATTAGCTTTCTCTCACAGGACAGTAATGCAAAAAAGACACATAAGCAATGGTGTTGGGACATTTAGATGATGGAAGCAGTTTTCCTAGAGAAATGTTTGCCACTTCAGCCACTTCTCTTTCCAGCCAGCACAACACTGCACCAGGACAGGGACACAGAAACCTGCAGCAACCAGACTCAGCTGGGGCAAAGCAGGGGAGTGCTAGCCCAGGGGATCACATCTCCCAGAACAGGAGAGAGGAGGGCAGCGGGGCCAGAGGGGGCTGTGCAGTGGCAGAGAGGCTCCCAGCCAGCAAACGCTGTTCTCTTAATTCATCCCTGAAAGCCCACAGAAGGAGAGGGACTTATCGGCCAGGAATCTGGTCCCTTAGGCATTTGTCACCCTCTCTTTGATTAATTATTTCCCCATAAGCCATCTCTCAGTTACCTCTGACTTGTTTCGTGCACAAGCCCAATACTGAAATGTTTGGATAGCAAACGAGATGCTTGTTCCAAAATCACTCTTCTAATGTATTTAATTTTTTCTTTGATTAAAACCTTGCTAATAGTCCATAATATTGCATTAATCACGAGTAATTTAGAGACAGATAATGCCCTTCCTGGCAAAACAATTGCTGTGAAGTATAGCTTGATTAGTAAAAGCAGATACCACTGAAGCTGTTAGATAGCACAACATCTTATTCCATGAAATACAGGTCTTCCCTCCATCCTGCCAGACTATTTACTGACCCCCATTGAATTTCTTTCCCCAGTGGCTGCTTCTATTTTAGCTTGCACACTGGGATCCGATGGAGAGGCTGGGAATCAGAGCAAAGTTTCATCCCTGGGATTGCAGTGGTGTAACTAGGTGGTTTTTTGGCCAATATACTACAAAAAACATTGGGTAACTATTGCATTTTAAAACAATAATTATCGTGAGAAACTCATTTCTACAGATTTGTTTCCAGAAGGACCCTCTGTGCCTCTCAGCCAATATGAATTTACAGACAAATGGAGAATAACCCATCAATGAGGTGAGCTAACATTGAGACAGCTACTTCTAACAGACTGCAGGCCCACAGAAAAATACCTGTCACCAGAAATAACTGGATACACTTTTCTCCTAGACTTTCCAGTATTTATGAGTATCTCTGAAGTGACATGAGAAAAGTGACAGGCAAGCAAGCAGGAGAGCCTGTATGTAAACTACCTGCCTGCTTTAGTGACAATAAGAAACATTTGATGCCCCTCTCCCATTTATTAAAACATTTTCATGGGTACTCTACAACATTTGTGCAAGAAGCACCTCTGAAATCAACAGTTTAATGTTAAGTGCTGTGCTATGCTGAGGTTCAATAGTCCAGCTAGAATTTCTATGGCTATTTCCCAACTGTGGTTTATGCACATCATTAAGGCAAATTTTTCCTCAGCAAGATACCCTTTGGATCTACCTGACCTCAGAGGGAATGAATATTACCTGGGGAAAGACAGAACTCATCTCTGTTTGCATGAATGGTGTTCTTGCATGTAGAAACAGGTGCTGCCCAACTGGAAAGATAATAAGCAACTGGGAAATGTATAAAATAACTACTGTAGTCATCAGAGACCCATGTGGGTGTCTTTGAATATATCTGGGGGAGAAGGAAGAAGAAAGGAAGGAAATTAGAGTCAGAAAGCAGATGAGGAGATTGTGGTGGCATCACCTGAAGGATCAAGGCATGGAGCTGCTGACTGCAGATGTGTATCAGAGCCATGAAACACCACCTAAGTGATGCAACATTTGGAGCACCTTTTCTGTGATGCAACTGAACAAACTTGATCAGATTGCTTCAGTTCACTGGGGCTTTATTTTCAGGCATCAGCAGTAATGATGAGGTTAAAAAAAAACCAAAACAAATATAGGTAGAGCTTCATATTCACACATTTTGATAAACTATAATCTAGAGGGATTAAATTGACTAACTAATGTCCTAAATTATAAGATTTCTCTTGGGTGCCCTGTCACGGAGGCAAAGTATGATTGTTTAGGGAATTGTGGTTGTTCAATAACAGCAAGAGAATCAATTTGCTTTCATCAACTTCATCAGCCTGTCTAAATTTCACTCTGCCCTCTCAGCTGGAAAAGCTTGAGCCATGGATTCCTACACCACAGATCCCCCAAGGCACAACTGTTGCCCAGAGAAAGAACAAGAGACAAAACAGTTTCCAGATTCTCTGCATGAACCCATCCATCTGACTGATAAGAAAAATGCCAGGCTCTGGGTATTTGGTTTGGCAACAGGGAATGAAGATCTCACATTAGATCCAGAAGCAGCTGCAGCTCGTCAGCAGCTGTGCAGCCTCTGTGCAGACAGAAGATGTGTCCATGGTGCCACTGGTGACAGTCCATGACAAATGAAACCAGCAATGCTGCCCTGCCACTCTGCACATTAATTCTGTACTAAGCCCCTCTACTGGCAGCTTCAGACTGGGCAAATGCCACATGACCCTGAACGACTTCTATAATTTATACAGTAAAATGTCTCTTTCATTCAGAAGCCATGTTCATTTGGTAGGCTTTCAAGATCATGTTATAAACTTAGAAGGACAGAGGTCAAACCCAAAACCTCGGATTCATAAATAGCAGATAAAAGCTGCTCTGCTTCTGGAACTGCAATTTAAGTGCCCTTTGTTCAACTTCTGTGCGTTTTAATTATGCTTGGGGCTCTCCCTTCCAATGCTGGCACTTCTAGAGGTATGAACTCCTAATGCACAGAGACCATCAGGTTACAACTGCCAATGATACGTTTCCACTTAAAATTCTGTTATATATAGCAGCAGGGCTCTTGACAGTACAAATTCTCCTCTTCAGGGCTCGGATACACTTTTTCCTTTTGGAATACACAGCCATTTCACTGAATGAGAGTGAGAGTCCTTTTGCCTAGAGAAATCCTGCACCTTTAAGATTTCTTTCTTGAAGATCATCCAGTCCCCCTGGACTCTTCTGCCCCTCAGGAGGACCTGCCTCTCAAGGGACTGTCAACCAGGTTCCCAAGCAGGCCAAACTCTGCCCTCTGGAAATCCAGGGCAGCTGTTCTGCTGACCCTCCTTCTTACTTCTCCAAGAATAGAAAACTGCTATAATTTTGTGATCACTATGCCCAAGTCAGTCTTTAACCATCACATCATCCACAAGTCCTTCTCTGTTCACAAACAACAGGTCCTTACCCCAAAAACAAAGGCACTCCTAAATCTGGGGAGAATCTGAACATGTTCTTGACATCTCTGGGGTGCTGAAACTTGTCTGGTAACCATCAGTCATTCTAGAGATTTATCCTAAAGGATTTCTTGTTATAGAGTGCAATTCCAGCAAATCACAGCTCTGTGACTGCTTAATGTTATGACTGGCATTGCAAACCCAAACCTTTATTACAGAAAAGATGAGGCACACTTAAAACTTGTAATTATCCTCTTTGAATAGCAAACTCTGTGTCTACAGAAAGATCCAACCACTCATTAGAGATGGGCTGGTCTGCAGACACTGCAGTACCCAGACAAATGCTCTGTCATTCTGAGTCACACACAGCCCCCAGTGCCACCCTGGCAGGTTGAGATATTCCTTGTATACCCAGGGTGGGAAGAGTAAGGCATTGGTTTTAACAATAAAACACACAATTCTGCAGTAATTAAGCTGTATTCATGCTACGAGGAAGGTTTTTTTCTGCTGTCTTTATCTCTAAGGCAGACACTGAAATTTCTTACCAGTAAACCATTGGATCCATGGACTGTGACACAGCGGGAGAAGGTGTTATGGATGGAGGTATCCTTCACATACGTTGGAGGGTTGTAGCCTCCTTTCTCATCCACGTCTCCAGCCATATGGAAATGGATTGGGTAATGCCCCATTGTCTGCTGGCCCATGTATTTCAGTTCTAGACCTTCAATGTGGGTAGCCTTAAAATCAAGACCAATCTGGAGAACAAAAGAACAGCAGTCAAGAAACACAAAAGTCTTTTGAGGGCAAGGAGAGGGAACACAGGCATAGGAAGGATTGAATCTTATCTGCTGGGAAGATTTACTGTATGGAGGGGAATGTGTGGCTGCAGGGTGAGGGAGAGAGGGGCACGGTGCCTAAGGAGACCAGAGCTGCTCTTTGATTTCACCACTCCTGCCATAGACACATTTAACTCAATTGTAGAAGGAAAGCAATTTATAGTTATCATTTTCCATGGGTTTCAGCCGGCTGGGTTCAAATTGAACTTCCTGGGCTAAGCATCACCAAAATCTAGGAAAAACTGAGATTGGGATGTGGAGACTTTTTCTTAGGTGTGTTGATCACCAGCCTCACTGGCTGAGCAATGTCTGCAGGGGCATGAAATGCACTCCCAAGCCAAAGGACAGGCAGCAGCCAGAGGGTGGATCTGCTGTACTGTGGGGAAAGGTTGTTTGCTTGATGGCTGGTGAGGAATCTTTCCCTTCCTGCATCTTGGTTTCCTCGGTATGTGAAGGTGTGTCTGGATGGAGGAAAGGACAAGCAAAGGGCTCCAGCCTTACCTTGATGTGTCCCCCAAAGGTGTCAAAATCAAAGAAGGAGCACAACTTGCTGCTGTACTCGTAGCACTGCTGCTCCATCTCGCCCATCACCACGACGTTGCGGCTCAGCAGCCCCACTTCCGCCCGCATGTCGACGCCGTCGACGACCTCGCCGATGTGCAGGTATGTGGCTTTCCCTAAAGGAACCAGATCCAGTTTCAGGATTACTCTGCCAATGCTGCTGCTTTCCTGTGGGCTTCCTGTAGTGGGACTGGCAAGCTAATGAAAGGAGCAACTGAGTCAGCACAAGCTGTTGGCTGACACCTCAAAGGAGGGAAGGCTGGAGCCCAGGTGACACCCAAGGTCTCAGTGAGATATTCGTAGGGAAGGAAGTGGGATTTTTGGTCTTAGGTTGCTTCATTCATCCTGGGAGTTAAACCAAAAGTCTGTTGGAACACATTTCCTACCTTGAAAAGGCGCTGCATACTTTGGATTACAACCAACTGTGTATGAACATCCAATGCAAAAAACCCCTGATGACGCAGCTACTGAAAAGTCTAAATCACCAAGGTTAGCACAGCATTTCCCAGAGTAAGACACGAGGAGCTGTTCAGACCCCACAGCACTACTCTCGGGCAGGCATCAGTCAGATCCTGCTAACACCATGGCTGTTGATGCAAGCAAGGAGCAGAGTGGGCAGAAAGCCCCAAAGGAATTGCGGCCTGGGACGATCACAGCCCCCCACCAAGTTTGTGGGCTCCCTGTCCTCTGAAACCTCTCCATTTTAGATCTACCCTCACATCTCCAACCTGCTCCCAAGGCCTCCTCCTGCCCTGGTGTAGCCAGAGTCAATGGGATCTTCCATCTACCTCATGCCACACCTCCCTTTGCCAAGCCAAGTTGCTCATAACATCTTCCACACACACCCTCCTCCATGGAGGGACAAAAGCATAGAAAACTTTCCCTGGCCTGACCAGAAAGGGGGGAAGCCCAGGCAGTGGGGATGTCTAGAAAGCAAAGCATCTCTTTGTTGTAATTTCATTCAAACATATTCCTACTACCTCCTTCCTTCCGCAGGTTTTTGCAGAGAAAGGTCAGTTGGGAAAAGGTTCATCTTACTGACTCCATTCTGCATTATTCCAGCAAAAATATGTAATAAACTCTTTAAGTAAACACTGAACTTTAAGGAATGCTACACTTGCATGTATTTAATTTCCATGGAATCATTCAAATTCTTAATTAGAAACAAATGGCAAGCCTGAAGCCTGGCTATCTCTGCAAGGCACTTTACGCATAAGCAGAAGTGCCAAGTCAAGGGGAAGATTTTGAACACTGAAACAATATTATTTTTAACAAAAACATGAGGCTTTGAGTGTATAAAAAAGATAAGCAAACAAACACCACTCACCCTCTTCCCCTGAAACAGGCAGCAGTGTAGTTTGATGGCAATACAGGGATTTGGGAAGGATGAGTGCTCCACCCTGCTCTGAGACTGCTGCATTGTGGGACAGGGTTCACACCACAACATGTGCCTTCTGCCTTGGCACCTCTGCCTTCAAAATCATCTGATCTTGTGAAAAACACTCTCTGTTAACTAGAGGAGTGGTGATGGCCAAAGAGCTGCGTGCTCATCTCAGAAATGAAGGGCTGCAAGGGACCCTGGATTTGCACCTCTCCCACTTTTGCAGTTGTCTCCCTAGGCTTACACATGCCTGTGTTGTTGCCCTGCAGCCAGTGAGCCTCATCAGGTGTCTGGACAAAACCAGACTCAACCCACACAAAAACAACAGCTTTGCTTCCTTTATTCATATACATGAAAAAAGCCACTGCAGTGAGTACCCTCCCCATGAGGATACTCCATGCTGGAGCCTTGAGTGAGTCTGTAAAGGAGCACAGTTTCTCCTTATGGAACCATTTTTAAGCTGTTATTTTTCAGTTTTCCCCAGAGCTGACCTCTCCTTGATTTACTGAAATGAGGGAAGAATTTTAGATAATCATAAGAACATATTATTTGAAGCCACATCTCCAGGATTTGTGGCAGTGAAATTAGATAGGCAGTTTTGTTATTCCTGTGCTGAGCTCTAGAATAATAAATGTCATGCTTGCATGTATTTAATTTAATTTAACACCAGTCCAGACATGCAAAACAGGGTAAGCACTGACAGGAATGTTAAATACGGACTAACCAGTTTCTAAATATAACTTCTTGGGTGCATGTTTTTCACTCTATGCTTTTGCTGATTTGACATGTTTGGAGATAAAAGGAGAGACGGAAAGCAATCCCCTTCCAAAGTAAAAGTGGATTTTGAATAATAGTTCCTTTAACAGAGTTTTGAAAAACAAACCACTTCTCAAGGCTGACAGAAATTCAAGCTCCCTGAAGCAACGGGGCTGAAAGAAGCTTGTGGGAGACAGAGCCTGGCATGGGAGCCCTTGTGTGCTGTAAATGACGGCTGGGAACCAGCACTACAACATCGGGCCCTTCCCATGGGATCAGGAGCACTGTGAGGGGCATTTACAGACACGTGGCACTGCCAGGGAGCTGCCTGGAGCATGTTCGGTGGTGGGCAGAAAAAACCTCACTAAAGAGTCTGCTCTGTGGTGAGTTCATGGAGTTCACACGAGGATGGCAGCGTCTCACTCGGCAGAGCTACAAGTTTGGAAGTTTGGCTGCTGCTCACAGCTAGCACATGCAGCCTTCCCAGAGACCAGCCAGGATATCTGAGACCCTGAGCACTGACCCCAGCCAGGGCTTGGCAAATGGGCACTGAAGTGGTTTGATACCAAAAAGGCAACCCTGTGCTTTGAAGGTGGGAGGAATGTGTTGCTGCTTCAGCATCAAAGCCAGTGCTGTGATTTCCCAACCTCTAACAAGCCCTGAGGCCACTGATTCACCTTCTCCTCTGGGTTAGGGTTTGCTGCATCCCTCATGGGTAGAGACTGCCCTGCCAGGCTTGTGCCATATTGTAATCTAAACCAAACACAGCCTTGCAGTGACACAGATCACGTCTCCCCACAACAGACCCATGTGATGGACTAGGAAAAACTCCCTGGCTTTGCTGCTGCATGTGTCATAGCAGTGCCTCCAGTCAGCACAATGTAAATTTACAGGGAAAACTTCCTTAATATGCAGGCTTGCCTGGTGGAAGTCTTGGTTCAGCAAAATATGAGCACATTTCTGTGCTTATTATTCAAGATAGTGACTGTTGAAGTCAGTTGTTGGTAAGGACAAGGTAATTATTAAAAGGAAATATACATTAAAATAAACACAGTTGATCCACTCATCGAGGGCATGCTTATGTCAACAAAGCAATTCAAAGCAGAGTTTCTCCAGGAAAATCTGCCACGTGAACCCAGCCATAAAACCTGGGTCTTGGGCTTTATCAAACCTGGGAAGGGTGGGATTTTAAGACTATTTCAATGGCTGCAAATGTGGAAGAGTGCTCAGATCTGGTGAGTTAGATCTCTCAGAAAACCCTCCCAGGCACACTCATGCATTCCTAAATCCCTTGGCTTTAAATGGCCCAAACTGCTAACTCCCCCTTTGAGAAGTGCAACCGAGACTTGCAGGTCTGGATTTGGTGAAGATAAAGTAAAGCTGAGATTCTCCTGGAGTCTTTTTTTTTTCCTCTTTTCTTCTCCTTTGGGCTCCCTAGGGATAAGACTCAGTGTCTCACGGTCTTTTGATGTTTCCTAACCAAGTTTTTAAGGGAAATGCTAAACACAATTTGTCTGTTCAACCCACATGGTCCAGTGACAGTGAATCCTTCAGGGCATCTTTAAAGTCAGTTCAACTCATTGCAGATCTGATAGATTTATCATTTTTGTCAAGCACTTGTCATCACTGGTGGTAATGCCCCTATTGCTTATATTTAATAACAAACAAATGTTCCCACTGGCATCTTTCAAATCCTCATTATTCTGAATTATCTCAGTGGGGTTTGCTGTTGCATCCCTAAGCCACAGGCTTGTAACACAGCATGGTTTGGGTGAGCTGGCTGGCTCCCTGAGTCACACAGTACAACCTGATGTCCTAATCAACAAATATTCCTCCAATTCATAACTTTTACAAAGGAAAATTAAGTTTTCGGCAAATAGACATACAGCAATCAGGCACAAACTCTAACCTCATGAATTTCTATGTAAACCTGACTGAGATTCTGTCAGCTCAGCTCCCAGGCAATGCCCAAAGGTAGAAGGAGCTCTGTTAGAAAGGACCATTTCACAAGATTTCCTGCCCTGACCTCAAGCACCAGGGTTGCCTTAAAAAAAAAAGCTTTTGGCAAGTTCCAGCCAAAATGATACCAACTTCTAAACAGAACACCCTAAATGTCTCAAAATATCTGAATTTTGATAGTGGAGTAAATTCTCCCATCCTTACAGCACCAGATGAATGGTGACACAGGCTGTAAATTTGTGAGACAACTATGTATTTCTGCTTTTAATTCAAAGTTCTCTGCATGAACAAGATCACAGTAAACTCCTTATCTCTCTAATATTTGCAACCCAATGAGCAGGATTTAAGAGATGTGTGCTTGAATTCATAGATTCACCAGTATGTGGGATAATTGGAGTAATTATGCCAGGCACAAATAGTTTTTTCATCCTTTATCAAGAGCATATAGGAGCACAAAAGAGCATTTCATCATTTCTGTTCCATGGTGAAACTTATCAGCATTAGTAGAAACTTCATACAGAGTAACCAAGATGAAGATAAGACTTGTTTCCCAGGGAAACTAGACAAAATACTTGATCTTTCCTACTATCCAGTTCTATCATAACAACACAACCCTTCCTTCCTTCCTTCCTCCCTCCCTCCTCCCTCCCTTTGCCCTGCACTGTCCTCCCTCCCCAAACCTTGTGAAGTTGGAAGATCAAACAGTTTTAATCTGTTCCCACAGTGAAAATAATCTAGGCACAAAAATGACAAGCTAAAAAAAAAAATTAAACAAAGAAAGCAAGTGGAGGGAAAAGTTCCATTTAAGTGAGTGACCATTTGACTGGGAGCAGGACCTGCAGATCTGGTCCTCATGCAAACCACACTTACCCATGGGAGCCACAGTTTCTACATTGGGGCAGTTACTCCAGTAAAAGAGTGCAAAAGATCAGAGCCTGTGTGTCCACCCTCGCTTTCTGCACTGAGATTTGCAGATGTCCATAGTTAAATAACTAAATCCTCCTAGAACCGGGTGGCAATTGAGTATTAACTCCCTCAAGTTCTTTTGAGAAGCTCTAATCAATCCATTTCCAGCCAGTAAAGAAAGTATGAGTTTCAACAGGAAGTATCAAATATAAATAGGACATGAGCTAACTAATGAGTTTGACTTATTTGGCACAATATGCTAAACCATGTCTATTAAAATACTATTAAACTATGAGAGCATAAATTATATTAAACCTTGGTATGCCAAGTGGCTGCCACCCCAAACTGGCTGTCCACAAAGCAGAGATTTTCTGCCTTTTTTATAACAAAGAGGTTCTTAAGTAGTTCAGATCTGACATTTAGGTTTCATTTTAAAAATAAATAGAAAAGAAAAAAAAAATAAAGATTAAAAGGGAAATAAATCATCATGGGTAGGAATGGTTTTATCATTTGTCTTTCAAAGGGCAAACTTTTGGAGTTCTCAGTTGCTAAACTAAACCTCTTAGGAAAATTAAGCCTTTTCACTTATTACAAATGACATCCCTCTGAGATCCTTTATATAAATATATGTATGGAAGGCTTTTCTCAGAAGGAGCAAAGCAATCTTACCTACCTCCACAGCAAAAGGCAGGCAGACATTTATGATGAATGTTCTTCTACACCAATTAGAAGCCTGGCCCAGGCACACAAGGCCAGGCTGTGCCAGGGCTGCTCACCTGTGCTAAGAGCAGGGGGCATCAGTGATCCTTATCCTGGCTAATTACATGTCATGGCACAGGGCAGGGGATGAAGTTACACCACGGCCAGGCACAGAGCAGCTCAGGGACCTCCTGGCTCCTAAAGACTGGGGACATCTCAGCCTTGCCAGGTTTTATTTCATCTAGACTGAACTTAGATTCAGGCAGATTATTTTATTTTCTAGTGTGAATGTGTTTTTGTTACAAGAAAGTTGGAAGTGATTTTTATAACTGGACTAAATTTTGCCTTGATTTATATAATCAGTGAAATCCCATTGACGTCAATAGAGTTGCCTGGATATAAGAAAGGAGAGACTTTGGCCCTGGTGTTCATGTCATTTGTGGTAATAAAAGGAATGTCCTAATTCTCCTAAAGAGCAATCCAAGACCAGGAGCACAATTGCTTTAACAAGTGTTTCCACTGCTTCTTTACTTGAAATTCACATGAACTTTTTTGTTGTTTTTAACCCATTATTTGTTTCCTTAAACTAACCTAGCTGTCCCTGCTGCAGAAGATGAATGTAACTACAGGAATTCCAGAGATCCATTAGATTATGGGAAGCCCAAGACTCCTACGCCATCTTTATTTTTACTGGCGACCTTCCAAGACCATCTTCATGATGTGACTTGTATCATACCAAAAGTTGCTCAAGAAAAATATTCAGCTTGGAAATGTGTCTTCTTTGAAAGCACTAGACATTTGAAGTCATAAGACTATGATACATTCAGACTGTGAATAACATTTTTCTTGGCCTAATGCACATCTCCAACAATGAATGGCCAAAGCTCTGTGGGGAGGCAGCTGCCAAAGGAAGTACATTGGTACCTTCCAGGAGAAGTTGCATCAGAGATAATGTTGAAGTGGTTCATTTCAGAGAACTGAGTGAACTCCCTGGTGGATTGGATGTTCCAAGTGCTCTCATGGTTTCTCAGAAAGATCTTACTGTAAATGCAGACAAGACCTCTGCCTAAAGCAACAGACAGTGTGCTAGCAAAGATAAAGTCACATGTATGACTTACTACCAGGCAGATGCTGCCTCTGAAAGACACCCTCACCTACTGCAGACTTTTAAACTGTAAAATAATGTTTGCTTTTGTAAATTATAGGAGCAAAAAAAAATCTTCATCTATTCAGATAAGGGGCAGTACATGTGCTATTTCCATGCTCTGCTTATTAGTGTGCCAAAACAAGGTTCTAGAAGGGAAAAACAACATCACAGACTCAAGTGAAGATTAAATCTCCCATTCTGGATTTCAGTTTTGTGCTTGGGCTGGTAACAATCTGTGCTTCATCATGGTTATGCTACTTAATTGGATTCGGTGTCCAGAGGTCATTCCACAACCACTGGACTACAAAATCTATTAATCAAAAGCAATTTGTTTTGCATTTGAGCTGGTCACCTACAAGAGAAAAAAGCTGAGGCCCTACAAAGGCTCCCACCCCTCCTTCTCAGGCTCACTCTGGTAGCACCCTGCCACTCCTTCTCCTCAGTGCAGACAACTCACTGGCCACCAGAAATGTTTGGTTAATGCATCACCTCTAAGCAATACTCTCTGGAGACACAGGAAACGGGAAACAGTAGCTTCAGTAGTACGAAACAGTATTTCTAAAATGTAAGACTACAGTTCTTGTTAAATAAAACTTAGGAAAGCAGCCAGCTGGAAATTACTTCATAGCTTTACAGTCTCTCGCAGTCTGCTCCTGCCCTAGCTCACTCTTCACATCAGCTGTGCTCATCTGCCTTCTAGGAAGTGGCATTTCAAAACCAGTTATTGAAAATCTCAAATACATAACCTGTATCTGTTCCTCTTAAGTAAATTCATCCACTCAATAGTGTGCTTGGGGAAAAAAATGGAGTCAGCTATGAAAAGAGAAGGCAGAAAGGAACCAAAATCAAGTTAGATGATTTTCAAGCATCAAAGTTATGTATCCCAAAAGTGTCTAACAACCAGCCATCGAATTCAGATGTCTTCTAACATTTTTCAATTTTTCTTGGAGTCATCTCAGTGCAATGACAAAATTTGTGAACTGCAACACTGGAGTGATAAGATGAAGCACCTCACCTGCTACCTTGACCTGGGTGGCTCTGCAGGTTCTGCAGGGCAGCACTTGGAACTCTTCTGCCTGGTACATGGAGTAGTCAGTGCTCGCCACCACCAGCCTGTCTCCAGGTTTCCATGAGCTCACATCATCCACCAGATTCAGGATCGTGCTGTTCACGTTGGTGTCAACTGTTACTGTGAGCTTTGGTTTCACTGAAAACCCAAAATGCGAGGGTGGAGAATTCAGTCAAACTTATCAGAAAAAGCTTGCTCATTCTTTTTTCTTCCCCCCACACCCTTCCTTGGAGTGCCACCAAAAATTATGATTTTCTCATGTTAAAAAGGAAAAAAAAAAACTCCTCCAAACATGTTTTTTACTGGCTTTGGCTTGGCAAGCCAAGAAAACAGGAAAGTATTTTTCTTTAGTTGCAGGCAGGTGGATTTTCCACTAACCCCAGGATAAATTTAAATGTAGCTCTTAGAGGCTCCTTCTCACCACACCCACTTACTAGCAGCTCTTGTGGGCACTGGGTGCTGCTGTTTACAGCAGCCAAGTGGTCTTTAACCTAATGATGTTTTTTTCCAGCAAAACAACAGCGTGCCACCCTTCTTTTCCTGCCAGCACCAAAAATCCTAATGACCTGTCTAATGACTAGGTTAAGGACGGCAGTGTTGGAATGATTAAGTACAAAATGAAGTTTAGGTTTCAAACCCTGTTGTCTTCACACATTCTAATTGACTAATCCTACCTCATCCCAAAATGTTTTTTGCAAAAAAAAAGAAATTTACGGGAAAGAACTTGCCAAATATTTCCCACAGCCTTGCTGGGTGTTTGGAAAACCACCCTGCCGCTTCTGTTAGTGCTCAGGAATTTTTCCTGAGATAAATCTTCGACCATTCTATCTGAGTTCATGTCCATAGCCCAGCCAAAGCTTTAGCTTGGAGAAATTACGGAAGCTGTTCTGACACCAAGAAGGAGCCAGTCATGGGAGGACAGGATTTCTGCTGCTCTCTGTTCTGGCTTTCAGACGGGCACATACCAGATCTGCCACACAGGAACCTCACTCGGTAGTGGCGGCAGCCCTCGCCTGTCTGGCCCTTGCCGTGGCACAGGAATTGGTAATCGTGGCCGCTCTTGTAGAAAACCTCCGTGGTTAAATCTGCTCCATCAAGTGTCACTGCCTGGAACGAGCATGGAAACAAACTCAGGTGTTGCTGTGAGGTGAAGGGATTTCAGCAAAACATCTGAGCCACCAGAAGAGGCCTTTGCTTTGTTTTGAGTGATGGCACAGCCGTTGCCTGACAAACCCCTGTGACTGCGCTCTCCAGCCAGCATTTCCAGCTGCTGCTCACACACAGCTGCTGCTTAGGTGCACGCCTTTCTGCTGTGTCTGTACTGAAACCATGGGCTGTTTTGGGAGGAGTTTGTGAGCTTCACAGACATCTGCCTCAGTGCCCTAGATTTTCTCTTGCAGCTGCTTTGAGGGCAGATGGAAGCACTGAACACGGATGCTTGCACTGAGATGAACTCATGGCTTCAAGCCTCTGCACTGCACTCATTCCATTGCTTGTGGCTAGGCTCTGTCTGAACCTTGCAGAAGAAAGAGGGTAGGGGTTTTATTTCTCCATTGCATGGATCAATCTCTCTCAAAAAAAAAAAACCCAGGGTGCTGCAATACTGCTGCCTGTTCCAAAAGAAACAAGTGGCCTTTTCTCACAGGCAAGCACCAGCCTGTAGAGCTGCCTTGATAAAAAAGGCTGTATCATGCCAAGAAGCAGGGAGCTATGTAACTTCTCTGGTGTTCCTGCTGGGGCAACATCTCAGGATCATGTCAAATTTCACACTCTGCCCCTAGAGCTTGCATTTCTCTCGACCCTTTCACAAGAATGTGGTGCACTGCATAGGGCAATCCAAATATCACGTGAATTTTGGCGAGGTGCCGGAGAAAAGCCATCTTTCAGTAAAGGGTCTGATCCTGATTCTCTCGCTCATGCAGGCTTTCCTTATTAATGCATCCACCCTGCTGCTGTGTGTGGGATTAGCACTGTCAGCTGGAGGAATGTGCCTCTGGCTGTGCTGTGCTTCTGTTATTATCATCATATCTCCAATTTTCTCCCATCTTCCAGAGCTGGGGCAGGCCAGCTGCTCTAAATCAGTGTAGCTTTATAAAAGCAATGAGCAGCACCAGATTACACTACCTGAGGATTTGCCCTAAGATCTACAGGATAAACTGAAAAATGTCTCGCTTTTAATATATATGGGAAAAAAAAAAAGTAACATTTCATAGAAGAGGAAAAAAAGAGGTTTGCTTCTAGAGCAGAAGAATATCTTTCTTCTTTCTGTTTTAACACATTCTGGAGCGGGATGTATCGTAAGAAACATCTGACCCCTGTTTTGAGCTAAGTTGTCACTTCTAATACACATATATGGAAGCAGAAATGAATGTGGATTTGGTAAGACCTGGCAGAAAATTATAAGGCAGTTTTTTCCTTTCTGTTCAAGAGAGATTCTTTATAACATCTAGCCCTGGAAACTTTCACTCATACAGTCAGCATTCCCGTTTACTTCAATAGCTACATTCTTGTGAATAAGAACAACTCCACTGGCTCAGAGCATGCAGGAACCTTAGGCTCAGGCTCACACAGATATGAAGGGTTTTATTGTCTTTTTCTAGGCAATGCTTCTGCTATAGTATTTTTACCAGATATACATAAAGAGTACCTGGTGAACATGTACAAAAAAAAAAATCCTCGTTTCTTGCTGGATGTTTTTTGTCCTCAGAGAGGTTTTCTGCAGTGTCAGAAAAGGTATCTGAGTGCTCCTCAGCGTGCTGGACTGATGGCATCATTATAATGCTCAGCTCCAAACAGAATTCAAATTTCTTTCCACAGAGATAAAACAACTGATTCCAAGAAATGGCTGAAAGCTCACCAATATTTTTGACAATCTGCTACAGCTGGTAGTTGCACTATCTTGTTACATTTTGTGAGTAATTTTTTAGGTAGAGTCCATTCCAGGACCATTTAAAACCTTTGAAATTTTCATGTGCTTGCTGCTTTTAATCTTCCAGCAGGGAACCACATACTATTTCATTATAGCATCTGTGCTGTCCATGACCCCATCTGTACACTTTTCATGCCAGGAGCCAGAATTTACTGAAAGAAGCTCAATTCTGTCAAATTTGTCTCAGAACAATACAAGACTGTACACAAGGTCTTGTTGGTTATGTATAGAGTGGTAAAATAATCAGTGTATTTTATTTAGAAACAAAAATTACTGACAAGCACAATTTTTGGGGGGGTTCAGTGTCAGTCCAAAGATGACTTTTCCCTCTAAAGCAAGTGGTAAGCCTGCTTACCTGGATGTCAATGGGCTGCCTGCAGATTTTGTCAGGATGAGCAGCTTTGAAGTCAGCCAGCTTCTCCATGTCCTTAGATCTCGCTTTGTCAGGCTTCTCAAACCACTCTGTCCATTCTACATCTGGAGACAAGTGCAAACAAGTATAGTCATTTGAAAGTCAAGGCTAATGAGTGCAGCAAAAATGCATGAAGCATAATATGATCTCAGATATCATTCAGAAGTTTCTTCACTGATGATCTGATTCGTGCCTCTTCCTGCCAGTCTGTCAGCCACTTTTAATGATGCTGTAAAGTGCAACCAGCCAAGGGAGAGCAGAGTTATTAAAAGCTTCATAATTGGCATTTGCACTGTAAACATTATTAATAGATACAGATTTTGGATTTGTGTCTGCCTTAGCTGCCTTCTCTGATCTTCAGATCAAGTTGCATCAGTTACTGTGTGTTGTCTGAAGCATGGACATGATGACTGTGCAGTGAAAAGAAGTAAGAGGTTGTGTGTGATCTCTGAGACCATGGGAGATGGAATTTCATACCCAGTGCAGAAAAGGAAAAAGGATCTCAGTAAGTCAGAGACAACTGGGGAAATAATCTGTGACTGTTCATCAGTTGGGTTAGTGACGGCATAAATAGCAGCTAGCAAGTCCGTTCTTCCCAAGTGGAAAAGGATTGCAGAAAAAAGGATGACTGACAGTTGTCTGCCACTGAGTGAAACAGCCCACAGACCCCTTACCTTGAACCCACTCACTCGTTGAAGAGACGTTAAAATGTTCTCCATTCTCAGCTTTGAATAGTTTGAATACTTTGGCCACAGCTGACCCTTTGTGACCTGTTAAAAAAAAACCAAAAACACTGGTAAAATCATTGAAATCATTTAGTAAAATCATTGAATGCGACTGATAAGAGTAAGAACTGAAAATGTAGTTGTCTCTGTGCGTATTTGCATCTTTTGACTACATTATTCAGAATTAGACCTGTACAACTCCCAGAAAAATTTACCGATCTTGCAATGAGGCTTCAGACACTTTTGTAACTGCCTGGATAATGAGGAAGAAAAATCTTCAAAAATCAAGAGAGGATAAAGCCCTCAATTATTTGCCATATATTGTTATTTTTATTTTATGTTGTAGTAAGCCGTTTTGTTCATGTCATGAGAAGACAGAGACTCAACAGTGTTCAGCTTTCAAGAAAATGGTTTCACAGGAGGATTTGAGGCTACTAATTCAGGAAATACTGATTAAATTTTCAGCTGGTGTGAACTGGGTCTGTTCCACATATTTGTGTCTTGAGAGAGGCAGTGTCTGAGTCAGTGAAGCTACATGGATTTACACAGGTCCAGGATCTCACCTTTTATCTAAAGGTTTGATAACCTAAGCTATCCCTCACTCAGCTGCTTCAGATGCGTTAGTGAGAAGGAGCAATATGTAAAGAGAGCATTCAGTTAAATGTGTCAAGCCATCAATTGCTCAGAGTTTCTATGTAATGCAGTGGGAAGTAAAAACACCATTGACCAAATTAATCTCAGCTATAACTCCAGTAACTTCCAGAGATCACGTCAAGACAGCATTCTGTGCATTAAATACCTTGATATTCAATGTGGTCTTCAACAGAAGACGAGGGATTTCCTTTAATGGTAATAAAACTCCATGGGTGCCTGAAAATGAAAATGAGAAACGATCAAGTTATGTCAAGTATGGGATGCGTATTCCTTATAGCCCAATGTTCTTAAATTTCTCAGAGGCACCACATTCAAACAGTCTGATTAGTGTCACAGACAGCTTAGTTAAAATTAAAATTATCTTAACACTCTATATTTCTTCAGTAAATGTATTAGAAGAGAAGGAATTTTGAAGACAAATCCTCACTTAAAACATGCCTGTAACGAGTATCTTCATTTTTTAAATGAGTGTTTAAAGAAACTTGTGTATGACAGACCCAAGAGACACTGACAACTCCTTGGGGAACCTGCAAATAAATCTTGTGTGTGTGTACAAGTGTATACACTGAAGACTATGACAATTATCTTTGGAACGACCCATGAGAATTTCTAGTAGACAGACTGACTGGCATAGGACAGTAAAAAATGCTTAGTCTCTTCATATCTGGTTTCCTTCTTTGAACATTGAACATTGAACAAGGATAAAGGTTTATGGCTCTGAATTGTCTGTTCAAATCTGATCCCATGTCAGAATTCAGTTCATTACCATCTGATGGTTATTGATCAAGTAGGTTCAATAGCTATCAGCCACCCTGGAGAATGACCTCATGGATGAGAAAGCAATGGAGACAAGGACTAAAATGCCTCCTGACCTTGGGGGTGAACCCAATTAGTAGGGGTCAGGGGGCATTTTTATCTTCAAAGTAGAAGTAGTTCAGGCATATCTGCTCTTAATGAGTAAGAGAATAAAAAATATGCTTTTAGGGTGGAAGGGAGTCTGTCCTGAGCAAAAACCCCCATAGATTAGGTTATGTCTCTATAGTTATAAGTATCTGGTCATTTCAATTGCATCAAGAGTCTTGCAGGTCACCTTACATTGGTGCAAGTGAAGTTCCAAACCACTCTGGGCCTCCAGAATAAAACACATGCAGGCATTGACAGAGAGCCACTAAAGCACACACAAACCACAGGTGCTGTGAGCTGGGCTCTGCTGGGATTTGCTGCTCTGGGGGCAGCAGGGGCAGGCTCAGGGCGAGCACCAGTGCAGCCCATGCTGTGCCACAGCCCCAGTGGACATGGCTGCTCAAGGGGCAGTGTCCCAGCAGCGTGTCCTCAGCCCCAGCACTGGCCAGGCTCAGTGGAAGCTGCCAGCACCACTGCCTCGGGAGCCTGCCAGCCAGCCAGATGCTCCTGCTGGAAAATCTGCCTGTGTGCCAATTGCCGAAGGCACTGACGGGCTGTGATCCCCATCCAGGGACAGAGGGGGGATGGGAGCAGGAAGGACACTTTATCACTCAGCAGTCAAGATGGATTTTTTGGTTTTGTTATCATTATTATTTTGGTAAACCGAATTCAAAACATATGACAAAAAATTATGATGCCTCAAAAATAATCTTGAAAATAATTTAAAGATGAAGGAGCTATTCTTCTGCAACTCAAGGTTTGGCCCCATTCCATGTGTTAAAATACTTGTTTCTCCCAGTTATTTTACCACTAAAAATAGTTTTAAAGTTGTTCAACCCTGACACATAAGGACACATGCAATCTGTTTGGGCTATATGAAATGAAGCGACCACTAAGTCCAGAGCCAAACAGGAGATATTTGTGTGGAATTCCAAAGAGAACAACTATGTCATCAAGTGCAAAAAGGCTTTCTCTTCATTTATTAGTAAAAGGGAGAAAAAAAATGGTTCACACCAAAAGAGAAAACACAATTTTCAGAAGGAAAACAATAGGAAAGGAATGCAAGATTTTCCTTTCATTCCTAATGTTCTGGACTCAGCAAATAGGCAATTAAAAGAGATTCCAGGAGCACAGAAACATTTCTGAATAAGTCAGCATTGCACATCGGCTCTGCTACAGCAAGGGGGAGTTGCACAACTTCACAATCCGGTTGAATGTGGAGCGACTGGAGATGCACAGGAATTCATCCACTGACCCCCACCAACACCCCAGCCAGAAACCAGCACAATCTACAGCTGAATAGCCGGACTCAAGTGGCACCTCACAAATTCAAAGCAGAAATTTCCTAAGCCTGGGGCTTACACTCTTATTCTCTCAGGGCTGCCCATGGCCAGCCCCAGCCATCATCAGGAGCTGAGAAGATTTGACAGCCAGGATTCAGCAGGAGCAGCCAGCAAACCCCAGTGCAGGGCAGTGAGTGGTGACAGGCGTGTTAGAAAGAAAAATCCATCTGCTCTCCTCAGTCAGAGCCTGCCTTGGCCACAGAGGCTAAAATCTGTATGCGTGTGTGTAATTTTCTCATTCCAAGCATTTTTTTCTAAGATACTCAAAAAAAAATTTCGAAATGCACCTGTCAAGTGCACACATCCTTATTCATAGTTATAGATGTATCTGAAATGTAAATCACTATGTCTAAATCTTGTTACACCGAAGTGGAAGTTCAATTTGCTTTAGAGGAAAAGCTTGGATACACCTAAAGCTGCCTGTGTTCCACTGTGCCATCAAACTGCCTTTCTAAGTCTGGCCCCAGCTGCCACCCAGACAGTGTGGTTTTTGAGAACTGATGAACTTAAACTCTGAGAACATTCCTAAAAATACATTCTTTTATATAATGCACCAGATATTTTTCCACACTCCAGTGCTGGTGGAAGAAAGTGCTGACCGATTACTACCTCATTACTTTTTCACATTGTCTCTATAATTCTTGGAATGTAATTTTGTAGTATTTCTGATAACAGCATGCCAAGGATTAGCCTTCTGACTGCAAACAATAGCAATGCTGAAAGTCACACTTCCATGGATGAATTTCTTGTGGTATTTCTTATATAAACATTTATGGCGAAAGGATGAGAAGCTTGCATTAAAACACCACAGCAGACTAAAAAAATCAAGTGCAATTTACTTTTGTAAACATATGCAAAACCCATCAATTCCTTCCTGTAGCACAGTTGAGGAGAAAAAGTATAATGTTCGAAAATCATGTTTTGTTTCCCTAAGTCCATCATTTGAAAAAAATCCCCAGCAGGCTACTGGGCTCTAATATGGGGTCTAGATTTGAGAGCAAGAATTACACTGGTTTTGGAGACCATTTCTCCCCTCCTTGCTAATTCTTTGAAATGTATTGTCTGGTGCCCAGGAGCCCTATAAGATTTGACACAACCTCTTCATCAACCACCCCAGAACTTGTTCCATCTTTGTGTGCCCAGCTGACAGATGCCTCTTTCCACAAACTACTGTATTGAAGCATTTCTCCCGAAAGGCAGATTTTTGTGTGTGTGTGTGTGTGTCTGTGTCTGTGTGTGTGTGTCTGTGTTCTGCAGACACCCTCTTAGTGCCCTCATGAAAAAAAGCCTACATAAATTCAGATAAACACAAAAAATATAATGGCTACAGTTGGGTAAATAGCAAGTATTCTCAACAGTGTGTGTGCCAACACAGACACTGTTTTGGCCACAGAAGTATTTACAGTCCACACTATAAATCCGTGTTTGCTAAATTTCTGTGCTGCACAAGTCCCCAGACCTGTATTGGAAAAGCTGAGGAATGTGCTGTATGTGTGTCTGTATGTATGTAGCCAGGGCTACACAGCAATTATTGTACCCTCCCTAATGCTCAGCCCATCTAATCCTCTGTGTGTGTATAAATATGCTTCTTAAATCTTTAGGGGATGGCTTGAAAATAAATTGGAATAAGCAACCTGTGGGAACAATATATTGGAAAACCATCTTTTTTAATGTGAATCATATGCTATTCCTCAATCTGCTAATAAAAATACCCAATATAGACTCTGAGTGCATCTGAAAATATCTAATTAACTGCTAAAACTCCACATTGAGAAGTTTCCCTCTTTTTGTATTTTTTTTTCCCATGTGAAAGAACTTTGTGACTTTGAAAGAGTGGAACTATTTGGACATCTCAGGAACATAATAAAGCCTCTGTACTGAGAGAACTGGCAGGACTGGCACATACCTAAACCCAAGGTGGAGGAAATGCTTGCTGCCCAGTTTGGTCATTGCTTTCCTGGCCAAGTCATCCAAGTTTCTGGATCCTTCATCATTCACTGCGACCGACAGGATCATGCCATTTGCAACTCTACCCAAATACTGAGCCAGGCGGATACTTTCCTCTTTTGCTCTGTAGGTATCAAACCTGAAATGATAAAAAACACCTGTAAATATTTACTACAGTGATCGTCATATCTTTATGTACTGAAAAGCAA
Source organism: Phainopepla nitens (assembly GCA_013400175.1). NCBI lineage: Eukaryota > Metazoa > Chordata > Aves > Passeriformes > Bombycillidae > Phainopepla > Phainopepla nitens. Next base: position 66,450 of record VXBQ01002818.1, read on the forward strand.
GTTCTGTAAAGAAAATACTGATTTGTATTGTTCACTGTAATATTAGCCTGTTGGAAAAGCACTTGTCTAGCAGGGTGTTTTAGGGGTTCTGTTAAGTCAAATTGATTCAACTCTAGTTGACAAACTGCAAGGTATAACACTCTTCACTCTATGGTTTTGGAGATTGTGGATCTAGGAGGAATTGTGCAGACATGCAATAATACCCATTTGAACAAGATGCTAAAATGTGTGTGTTTGAGCTTGCTGAGATGCTGTCCCCAACCTGTTCCCAAAGATCCTCACATCCAGGCAGGCAAAAGGTCACTCACCGATCTGAATGGACAACTGCCCCCGTCTTTGGGTCGATAACATGGACAATGACACCCCGGTGGCCCCAGCTCCTTTCAAAGTAATATCCACCTTCTTCCATGCCACCAGGATGAAGAGTCTTGTTTAAGAAAGTCCAGGACAGCTTTTTCTTTCCATGGATCTCAAGAGTGCCACCTTTGCTGACTCCAAGGTACTTCTGTCCAAAGTAAGGATTTGGCTGCGTGCCATCGTCCGCTCTAAAGCAGGAAGGGAGGAAAGGGACCAGTTTTGGGTTTGTATCTGAGTCAAGGAACCTCTCTCCTTGTGCTGCTGTGACCCAAGGAGAGAGTCTCATGATTTACAGTGTGTTTCTTTCAGGTACTCCAAGAATCAGGAACTGCCCACCTTGTACAGAAAATAAACTATTTTTAAAAATAGTAGCAGCTACCAAAGACCAAAAGTAATCTGGAACACAGCTTATACATGCTATATTCATTATATCCAGGCCAGAGGAGACCTAGAGTCCAGACTGAATGCCACATCTGTATTTTTGAATTCTGGAGCCAGCAAGACCCTAACTAGGAGCTAAGAGGTCCAGTGATTTTTAAATGTGAATTTAGCATCCTTGAAATTTTAAGAGATCCTGTACCAATCTGCAAGACATAGACATATTATCCTTCAGCTCACAACTCCCATACAGAAAGAAAGGATGTTTAGAGAGGAGAACTTTCAGTCAAAAATAACTCCTCCGGTTTTAAACCTATTCTGGAAAATCAGTTTTAGTTGTGGGAAGGTGCATGCTGATACTCTGGCATGCCTGAACACCCCAGTGTTCATATCCCAGTAGAAGAGAAAAAAACCAACCCTGCATCAATTTTTATGGGCCATTCGAATTGTTTAAAAAGTTACTGAACTTTCCACAGAACACTGATGGTAAGTATACCTCTGGACATGTAATTTTAAAGAACATTTTCATTCTCTGATGTGGAAGAGAGATGCCAGAAGGTTCTAAGGTAGTATTTTATCATGCATACGTACCGCCCATATAAGATGATCACCACATTGCCTTGGTAAGGGCACAGCTCACTGCCAATGTGTAACTCTCCATCATTTTCAATGAGTATATGTCTTGTACGCAGAACAATGGGCTGCACATCATCTTTGATGACCAGTTTTCCTAAGCAGAGAAGGTTATGACATTTGCTTTATCACACAGCAGCTTGTTTGAGGTTGTGGTATCATTGTGCTAAACCCAATGCTGGGCTGTCATCTCAGTTTTTGAAAAATTCTGTTCGTACACCCCAAATCAGCTCTCATTGCAATTCCTGAAAACGTTGGATTTTATTCCATCCCATTCTTGAAGAGTGTAATTAAGATTTGCATGGAAGAGGACCCATTCAAAACTGCACCAGAAATTTAGAGTAAAGATAAATAAAAGCTATGCATGCCAGCAACACCATGGCTCTGTCCTTGGAGACAAAGAGGGACATAAGCCTGTGCCCTGTCCTGAGGCCCTGATAACACAACTACTGCAGTTTGATGCTATCAGGACAGTGGTTTGGTAAAAAAAATGGTTTTGAAGCAAATTACCGAAGTAGAACTGATCATTACATTGAGCTGCTCGTGTAAATTCTCCAGACAGGACAGAAAATAGGCTGGTTACAATGGCTAAAGAATGTCAGCACCTCAGCTACCACCCAGCCTTGTACTGAGGTAAAGCTGTGTTTGCCCAGTAGCCACCCACTTCTCAGCAAGAAGCAAGAAGCTCTCCCAACATGATCCACAGTGATTTAAACAGTCCCAGTGGAGAGCAGAGTGCACCCAGCCTTGCCAGCAGCAAGTTTTACCTCCATCAGTGATGTGGATAGAGTGGACAGTTGCAGAAGAAGAGAGAAGCAGCTTCCTGCCATTGCAGATTTCAACACGGTTTTCTTTGTTGTGACCTGGGTTCCAGATTTCTAACTCAGGATCTCTGTCAGGACACGTGACAGCTGCTTCTGCTGGGCAAAGATGGAGAGTGAGGACAGTCAGTGTTTGTTTGGTGTGAGACAGAAAGCTCTGCACCTGGGTGTCTTTGCAGTATCATTCATTTTTTTTTTTTTGGCTGACTCCCTGGAACACAGCAATACCTCGGTGCAGCAGGGTACATGTGGGTCACGACCAAAAGAAAACAAACAACAGCTCAAGCTGTATGGCTTTCTGTTTTCTGGAAGAATGGAAAAACCCAATGCAAAGGAGCCTTGCAGGGGATGCAGTTTCTAGAAAACTACTGAAAAGGGACTTTAACTGAGCCCTTCCTGCAGTGACATTTCGCTCTGTTTGTATCACCTAGACGCAAAGCCCAGGGAAGATGTTGATAAAAGGATAAAACAACTACTACCTTTAAAAGTGCCCCCAAAATACCTGCTTTGTTTAATATAAAGATGTTAAAATATGTTTGCATTATATATTTTCACTAGAGATAGAAAGAAAAAGAGATCAAACTAACATGTGAACACTAAGCATCAAGCAATTACCAGTACATCCACTGAGAGAGAGCAACAGGAACCTTACAAGTGTGTCTGGATTTGTGAGCTTTTCCAGGCAGAAGCAGTAAGGATTCATTCACTTTGAGATCACACATCTCCAGTCTCCACACAAAAATTTGATGACGGGCTGCCATGGTGTGTTAGTCTGAACAGCTCTCATACCACATCCAAGAGTCTCACGTTGCAACTATTTATTTAAGATAAAATATTTCCCTGATACGACCTCAGTTGATATGTGAGCCTCATGTCTTACTCTAATCAACAAAACTGTGAGTCTCACGTGTGGTGCATATTTTCTGAGGTTAGAACCCTTTCTAATCCTAGAAAGCTGAGGTCAGTGGAAGTTTGAACAATGAGCCCTTTGCCTTCAGAAAGAGCTGGGAGTTCTCACCAGCTTTCCAATTTTTATCCCTTAAAACAAAAAACACCATGGAGAAAACTACAGGACCAACAAATCAGTGACGAAGGGCATGATGTGCCAATATTCCCAGTGGACCTAAACAGCTTGACCTCAGTAGGGTTATGTCTCTGGAACTTGGTACAGTAAAGTTGGGTGGGTTTTGCCCCACAGATTCTAATGCCTCCGGGTAATGGAAAGGACAGTGACGTGAATCCAAGCAAGGAAACATTTTCTGGTATTGGTGCAGTTGACAGGCAGTTGTTTTGTGCTGCCACTGTGGAACTTGAAGGACATCTGTAATTCCACAAGGGAAACAAGATCTGTCCATCTGCATTCAGTTTCCCCTCACATTCCTCCACCAGCTTCATATCTTAAGAAAACAACAGAATTGGACCAGCCATGGCTTTAAAGTCTCCAGAGCCCCAGTAAATACCAATTTTCAAGGTGAGTGAGGGATGTTTTGTGTGGGCTGCATAGACCTTGTCTCTGTGTAAACTTTTCCCATATACATGAAGTAAATCAGAGAGAGCCAATAATCTACCAGGCAGTAAGTCATAACAGATAAACATCCAGGACCTGATTTTGATACCACTGAGCCAGCTGGAAGCTGGAATTGTGTTAGTAATGTCAGAGGCACTCTCTGATTTACAGTAATTGAGAAAAATAAGGAAGTGTTCCTGGGTTCCTACCAGAAGCCACACAGAATTAATAAAAGTTAGAAAAGATAAATACTTCAGACAGGGAATGGGGCTTACATTGTAAATAGATGGTCAAATATAACTGGAATACACACTGACAATATTTTTTTTTTTAAAAAAAGAGATGTTATTTCCCTGAGGATAGCAATAATAGAAAAATTTGCTCCTGATGAGAAGTGATATAAAACCAAAGGAATCAATTCAAATGTAAGGGTATAATTATACCTTAATTAATCAATTTAAATGTAAAGGATAAAAATCTTGTTCACTTTTCCATTTGCTTGAATACGCTACTATGCAAGGAGCTTCCTGCAGTCTTGAAAGATGACTTGCCACCCCAAATTCATTATTTTGAAACAGAGGCACATAGGGAAGCCTAAGGGGAAATCAAGAGGAATTTAGGCTGGTGTTTGAGATGACAAACAGCAAAAGCCAAGAAACAAGAAGCAGAGGACCCAAATTCCCAATTTCATTAACCAATTTGTACCAGGAATTTCGCACATCACCAGCATCTGCTGTGCCAATGACACCATCAGGCTGAGCATCTTCTGCCAGCTGCTCCAGTTACCTTGACAGCTTGATTATTACTTTCATTGTCATTTTTTAAATAAAGTGCAAATTCTGCCCAGCACAAGGAATTAATTGAATGTTTGCTTCTTGACCAAAAGGGCCTGAGCATGACAATAAGAGGTTGCTTCATGCAGCTGCAGTGTTTGGGGCAAGACATATGGTCTCTTTGTTTCAAACAAATACAAACCTCCAGATTAGCTCTATATAAAACATGTAAATCAAGCTCCCCTTTCCCCCTTCCCTAAACTGCTTAGTAAAAGAATTGCTTGGAAGAGACAAAATCCAAGGGACAGGGATGTCCCAGGTCAGAGATTTTTGCTCTCCACATCTGGGCTTGAGGAATGCAGGAAAATGCTCGCCTTCACCTCCCTCAGCCACAGCTATTAGGACCTGAGGTTTCTTTTGCTATTTCTTTGTGGCAGTTTGTTGGGTTTGTGTTTGGTTTAAGAACGTGTGGCACAGTCTGAGGGATTGCTGAGAGTACTTTCACCTGCTCAGAAATTTCAGTCTTTGCCACTCCAGCTGCCCTTGACTGGGAATATTGGCACACCAGAAAACTGCTTTTCTCCTGAGTTTTTTCACTCTGTCCTTGACTCTTTTTATACAAAGAGTGAAAAGCCAGTCAATTTAAACCTATTAAAAATAGCATTACAAACCATACCCTTTTTCCCCATGGCAAGAAAACTTACCTTTGCTTACTGAAGAGACTACAAACAGAAAAAAACCCAGACTTCTAGCCAGATACTTGGAGGTCGGTAGAGCCATTCTTCAGGATTTTCAATTCTCTGTATGGATATCTGTGAAAAAAGAATATCAAGAAAATGTCACTTTTTTTTTTCTCCCAGTTCATTCACTGCAAAAAAAAAAAAAAAAAAAAAAAAAAAAAAAAGGAAAAAATAAAAAAGAGAGGTTAAATCCAGCTTTATGCCAGACCACATCCACTCCTGTTCAGCTCGATGGCTGAAAACACCTTTGCACTGATTCAGGAGCAGCCTGAACAGAGCAAGGGGCCACGGGCAGCTCCTCACCCTTTGTTTGGTTTAGGATAAACCCACTCGGGAATCCAAATAGACACTCAGAAAGCAGCCACCAGCTGTAACCAAAAACGCCTTAGGAATGTGGCATAAACACATCCAGAGTCAGGACTCTCTAGGGCTGCATATTCACATGTGCTAAAAAGTAATGAAACACAACAGAGAAGGCGTTTGCAGAGTGACAAATTTTCACGGAGTAACCTCTCAGTGGCACCTCTCTCTCCCCAGAATACCCACACGTTTTTAGCAATGGTGTTTTCTGTAACCCCCAGATAAACTGTACTCACACTTCCAACCTGAAGCATGCAGTTTCTTAGATTTCAGATCTAAAAAAATATTGTCTATTTAGTGTGCCAGCTCAGAATTTTCTTGCAAAACCAAAAGCTGCTTTTAAAACCAGTCTACCTAATGTTGTTTTTGTTTCTTCCGTAGCCAACCCCAGCAAAAACAAACAAGCAGTGTCATGAAAGTCAAAGTTAGAATTAATGGGATTCTCTCTGGTCTCCAATGATTGATTCTGCAGCTCTGCCCTGGGCTCATGACAATTTATTGACGTGTATTTGCAGGGTGGCAAGGACACCCACTTCTGTATTCATAAGGCACTGTTTAAAATTCACATGTAGTCCTTGGAGTCCTTAGGTTTTATCATATAAGCCAGTGTCTGAGGAATATCAAAGACATTTATTTGTAGCTGTCATGTCACATCCCACTGATGACACAGGATAAATGTATGCACCACACAGTTTAGTTCAACACAAAAATAAAGCACTGAAAAACAATTCCAGGCTACCCCAATTTCCTTAGGGCGAAAATACAAGCTATTTTTCATTGTTAATATAAGCTCAACAACAACAACAAAAACACAAGACAAAGAATGGAAGAAGCCAGGATTTATTCTGGAGCAAATTTTGTAGTGTTTATGTAAAATACATCTGTACTGTTCATAAAGGTGACACAGCTCAAAGTGCAATGATAAGTTCAAAACACATGCAATCCAATGATTGCATTAAAAATAGCATTAGCATCAGATTTTACAGGAAATATTTTGCCAGGGAAGTGTTTATTTGCTTTGGTACAGTGTATTTGACAGCTCTGAGCTCTGGAAACAGCATAGACTCAGGGCTTGGTAGAGTCTATCAGGTGCTGAAATGCTGTTACAGAGCAGTGGAAGAGAGGAATGCACTTAGCAACGCTATAACTTTGAATGATGTGCATTATCAGAGAGCAGAGCCGTCGCCATGGAATTTGTGCCAGAACTGAGCTGCACGTGTCTGACATTTTAACAGCATTAACCATCAACATTGGACAAGCCAGAGCTCTTTCAAAGAAACATTATTAGAGGTATGCCTGAAGTACAGCAGTCACCATTAAAATGCCAGGATTTGTTAGTGATTATTACACAGCCTGATCTGCAGACCCAGTCATTAGGCTCTGCTGTAAGGATCGAGGAAGAACTAAACAAGAGCTAATACCACAGGATGGTCATTGCAGATAAACAGCATTTCTCAGAGTGTGGACACAACTGCTTGTTAGTGCTCCACACAGCCAGAGTCCAACCGGTGAGGTTTTGGTCATAAAATACATTCAAATGATATAAGAGTTCACAGGAATAAAAAGAAGGGACTGGTTTTTTTGGCAGTGGCATGCATTTACTCTCCTATTGCTGTGTAGGTAGCAAAGAAATGTCTTTGTTCTGCCCTATTAAAATCTCAGAGGAGCACCTCTCTTCTGTCCAGCTCATGACCTTACCTCTGACACAAACCTGTAGCAAACTGGTAGGAAACTACATCGAGAAATTTCTCAGCCTTTGCTTTCTTTAGAGCCAAGAATTGCACAGTACTTACCATCAGGTTGTGCAAAATGGCTTCTGGTTTTATATCCCCTGTTGCTCACCGGGGAGTGCTTCCCTGATTGCATCCATCTTCATCAGCAGAGATCAAAACAAGCAATCAGACACTGGGAAGACATGTAATTTTCAGAGGCATCAGCCGTGTGCCAGGGCTCTGATGTTTTCACAGTGTCTGATCTGCCTCAGTCCAAAGAATATCCTGCTTATTTTGTGGCTGAGGTAGGGTGTTTGATTCGGCTCACACCGAGCCCAAGTTCATTGCAGTGTTAGTATTAACTGGCACTTGGGTTGGAAAGGCTGGGAGCCAAGAGGGCCAAGAGGATCTAACTCCTCTGATTCAGCTCTGACTAACACCGGGCTGGAAAAATGCTGCTCGGAGGATAATCTCAGGAATTTTCCTTCGATTAAGCGTCGTTCCCAAATACTGGGCGCAAGCAGTGGCATGTCTGGTTTGATTGCTCAGTGTAAGAGGAGGAAGAGATAGTGACCCTCCTGATCCCTGTGAGGTGCTGGAGCAGGCTGAGGAGCAGTTACCTCCTGCCAGGCAGCGCTGCCTCAGCCCCGCGCTGGGAGCCGTGGGGATACGGTCGCACGCCGCATCCTGGAACAGGCGCCACGTGGCTGGCTCCAGCCCTGGTGTAACCACCACTGTCAACAAATCTCCCTGCAGGCTCAGGCACTCAGAGCACAAGGGCCATGCAAGTGGCTGCCTAGGCCTGTTATCTCCAGCGTTTCCCAAATACCATCTGGGGCTTCACTCTTGGGTGAGAAAAGCTTTTACATCTAGCCATTAAAAGCTGCCTGGCAATGGCAAGTGGGACTCATATCCTTGGATCTGGCAAGGCAGACTCTCTGAAATGATTCCCAGCTGCTGGACCTTTCCAAAATGTGAACAATAGCAGCAGACAATGCTAAAAGTAGATGCAGGAAACCATTAGTCCTCAGCTGGCCCCTACCGCAGGTGTCAGCAGCGATGCTGTACTAGAAAGCACACTGCAGAGAGGAAACCCCATCCACCGCCCTTCCCACAGCTTTAGTGCTGGAGGCAATGCACTGAGGACAATTCTGAGAGTAAAACAGTGAAGAAATGCTCTGAGTAAGCTGGATTGTCACAGGTTTCATGGTGAGGTCACACAGACACCCTGAATCTGAAGGGTCAGAGTGGAGCTTTCCAGAGAGGCACCACCAGTCATTCAGAAATACACACCCCCTTCAACGCTGGGCCAACCACCCAAACCTGGCAGCAGAATTTTAAAAAGTTACTCCCAGTTAAATACTGGGTGTTTAGAAGTGCTCTTTAAGACTGGCTTGACACTCTTTGGAGGATGTACCTTCAGCATCTGCTGGAGACAGCTCCTTTCAGTATGTCAAGCAGAGCATAAGGGGATCATTCACAAGCCATTAAAAATGAGGCAAGGACTGGAAAAAAGCAGCAGCTACCTGATCTCTCCTGAAAAAGATGTCAAACAGGGGTAGCAAACCATGTGGCTTCTGTTGCTGCTACTGTCCAGTGAAAGAGACCACCAGCCTGCATGGGGGCAAAGCGGGGATCGGGCACCATCCCCAGAGAGCAGGGAAAGCTCACAGGGAAAAGGCACCTTTTAGCCTGATGGAGAGTGAACTCTCAGCAGACACTAAGTTGCCCAGGCGCTTGGATGACCTGTAAGTAAAACCTCTGTTCCCCAGGGGCCTCCTCTGCAAGGGAGGTGCTCCCAGAGACCCTGACGGGTCAGTGCCAGGGCCGTGGTGCACCAAGCCCAGACCCTCCCACAGCCACCGCTGATGCTGAGGTTGCAGCAGTTTGATAGCGAGGTCTGAAAACCTGCTGCATCTTTCCTCATGCCTATGCAGGAAGGCCAACATCGGTTTGGAAGCGGATCCTGAGAGAGGGAGGAGCTGTTTAATTAACGCCTCTGCTCCCTTCTTGCTGACACTGCATGGCAGCAGGTCCCCTCGCCCTGCTCATGGAATTTTGCATTTTAGCCCCGGCTGGGAAGATGGATTTGAGATGCACGTTTGCTTTTCTGACTGAGAACATGCCAGCCCTTGCTACAGTGACATACAGAGGGGATTTTCACACACCCAGCCACAGGCACAGCTAAAGCCTTCAGAAAATAAACACACGAATTTCTGGGGATTGCTAATGGAAATGCTGTTCAGCCTCAGCGCATGGCAGCAGCATAGCTGCCTCTGCTCCACATCTTTTTCTTGTGCTTGCCACCCACACATCAGCTGCTCGTTTTTACTAGCAAGAGGAGGAGGATTAAACTCAGGAACAGACTTTAATTCTCAATGAATCAATACTGGAGTCAAAAGAAACATTCAGACTGTTTTCCCAGTGAACCTTGGTTTCTTATAAATTTATCTAATAACCTGCCCAACAAGAAGGTTCTGCTCACATATTCTCTATAAACATCACTGCAAGTTCTTTGGTTCCTGATCTCCATAAAAATAGATTCAGAATGAGGAGCAGGAGTTAAGAGGAAATTTTTACAATGCATAAATTAAAGAAAACTCAGGTGTTTGCTAATTTGTTGTCATATTGGTAAAATATTTTGAGACAGAAATAAAAGGGGGAAAGTAGAGGATTTTTTTTTTTTTTTTTTTTTTTTGCAGAGGCTTACAGACTTTGAAGAGGAAAGGAAGCAATTTTTGGCTCTGTTTAAACAAAATCATTTGCAATTCCCATCACTCCACCCATCCGAGGCTGACAGACTCCCAATTTCACATGCTTTCGAAGTGCTCAGCATTTCACTGAGTTAAACCCTCCTCTACCACATGAAGTTTTCCAAGCACCAAAGCAGTGGGAAGCTGAGCCCCGTTTGTTGAGGCTCAGGGTGCACTGACTCTGCTGTGCCTGCTGCCAGCCAAGCTCGTGCTTCCAGGGGATGCCAGAGCCACTGCAGAAATGCTGTGGGGATGGCCAGGATGGCCACACACACTGCATGCATGGGATGTGCTGGGCATACCTGGGTTAGCTGTAAGCCCACGAGGGCATGCACTGTTCCTGTGGACTCCAGCATGCAGGTGGATATCCTCAGGAAATCCCCAGGAGGAACAGGGCAGCTTCCTTCAAACACAACGCCCACGCAGCACTTACCCCACAGCTTCATACACACGGGCTCCTGGTGCATGCCAAGCTAGCAGCTGCCTTTGGAAACATCCCCTTGAATGTCCCAGCAGTCCCTGGAGGAACTGTACCCTCTGCAGAGCTGGTTAGAGGGCTCTTTTCCCTCCCAAGGTAAGGAAAGTGAGTGCTGTGGCTGAAGAGGATCACAGCATCCTGAATCCTCTTCAAACTGCTGCTTTTAACTACCCAAATAACTGCATCAGGATGTAAATATTTTTCTTTTTGCTTTTGTGGTACTTCACTGTTTGCATCTGGCTCGCCACGACTCCACGCCTTCCTCTCCAGGACATTTGCCATTTGCTCTCCTTCTGGGGCGGGAGGAGGAATAGAGATTTTTCAGAGGTTTAGGCACATTCCTCTCCTTCCTTCACCAGGCTCTTCCTTTGCCAATTGTTTAGTCTCAGCCTGGGGTTAGAGCTCTGCAAAGTTTTATTAGGATTCAGGGTCTGGACATGTCACAGATTATCAAATAAATCTCCAAGAAGCTAAAAGGTTGCTCTGTAAGTACTTGTTCCAGTGCAGTGCTTATGCTTATGAGCCAAAAACCTCTTGCTTTTTCTCCCCCTGTACAGCATCAGAAATCACAACAATTAGGTATTAATAGGAGTTCAAAAGGACTTCAGGGACCTCCCTAGAGGGTCAATTCCAGCTGCTCAGGCAGTTGTACCAATTCTCATTCCCGTGATGTCCCATGCATCATGATTTATCTTACCTTTACAGAGCAGCATCACTGATTTCTTCACACTTTCTGGCAAGCTAGGACCTGTTCCCAGCCAAACCCAACTCTCACCTCTCCTACCTGGTGTGGGGATGGAGCCACAGCCTCCTTCTCTGCCTGTAAACCTTCTGGGTGTCCTCTCAGCCCACATCCAAGGACCATGAGCAGAATGGGTCTGATGGAGGCAAGTGTCCCATCCAAGGCATTCATCCCCACTCGGAGGCACAATGTCAGCTGGCCTGAGCAACTCGCTCACCAGGGAGCAAAAGTCTGGCCAACAAAACACTAACCTTTCCCTGTAGCAACTTGTTTGGCCATTTCTGAGAATTCCAAAAAAACAGTTACAAAACCTTCATCCACCTGTTTGAGCAACCCACGTTATTCAATGACAGGGATGATCTGAAATCACCTGTCCCTACACTGTTGTCACCAAGTAGCATCATGTTCAAATCCAAGTGACTCTTTCATCATTTCAGGGTCACTTTGTGCTTAACTGCAGTCAGTGAGGTCATCAGTTTTTTCTCACTTTGCATATAAATGTCTGTTTTTGTCTTTACTTCAAACAGCTGCAGCATTAACATAAAACAAAGAGAATTAGCCACTAATACAGACAATATTTCAGTCCTCAATGGGAGCCGAAATCATTGCCTGAAAGCAACACAAGACTTTACTCTAAGCAGCACATAATTTATCCTGGGCTCTGTTCCTGTAGGTCTTTAATTAATGTTCACATCAGTCAGACAAACATCATTTGACTAGTCATTAGCTTCAGACAGAAACATATTTATAACTCCTTGTTATGCTCTGTGCTCAGTTCAATTAGAAGACACTGTCAGAAGATGCACACTGACCAAATAGATGTTGCTGAGTTCACCTAAGATCCACAGCAGATGGACACTTCTTTTAAAAAAGCTGACATTAACGGATAAAAGCAGGAATGAAGGGAGAATTCCCTACCTTTGCTTAAGTTCATGTTTCCCTGGAATTGCTAAATTTCCATGCCAAATTTCATTTGTGGTTACCACAGAGCAGCTCTTGCCTTTAGAACTTACCTTTTGATACCAAATCACAGATATGTTGAAAGACTTCCCTCAGGGAAGGGCAGACTGTTCCTGTTCTGCTCTGTAAGGCACTGGTTGAAAAATAAAGCTCTACCATAGAGGGTAAGGTGAGGATGTATTTATTGGTTATAAAATATACAAGTGAACACCATCAGTTTGGTACAAGGTTGTAAGAACAGCAGGTTTTGGTGGTGGTGGTGCTGGGCTCTGCCTGGCTGGTGCTCCCCAGCAGTGCTAACCCCGGGGCACTCCAGCCTGTGCAGGGATGTGCTCCAAGCACGTCTGAGAAAAAGCAAATTTTAGCAGCTCAACAGTATTATCAGGACACTGATATTCTTTCAGCTTCAAGGGAACATAATGCTGTAGAGAAGCAGCTTTCTGATAACTAGCATGATTAAAGACTTTAATCCAGGATGGTTTGGCTCCTCTTTTATAGCCAGTCATGGCAAAACTCCCTGAAAAACAGACACAAGGAGAGAAGTGACCCTCTGGGTGGGGCAGTTCACTTACCAGAAGCACAGCTTGGGATCCCTCCACATATCATGGAAATTTCTTAGCCCTTCTTCTATTTCCTGAATTAAAATAACAGAACATATAGGAGAAAGAAAGGGGGATGGAAGTGGGAATGAGCCTCACTGAAACTGTAAACTTGCTGCATCGTGGATCTGCTGGTATTTCAACAAGCTAAGCCAGGTACCCAGATGTCAGTTAGGAGAAATATTGTTTTACTTTTTTTAAAAAAATAATACTGGTACTTTTTCTTATTTGACTACCTGAAAATGGTTAGACACTTTGAATCCTTCTTTTATTAGTTTACATAATAAAAGTTTCATGCTGTTTCATCCTGTTATGCCTTAACTATCCCTCATGTCAACTCTGCTCTGGTCCTCTGCTGTCCCAAAGTACAAAGGCATTATGTATTCTTCCATTTTAATAATTATGTCTTGTGTTTAGATTATGCTTTTCATTGCAAAGACTCCCAAGGCTATTTGCAGCTGGCTGGACTGAGACTATTCCTGTAAACACTTCTAATTTAAATAAGGTTTTGCAAAACCAGGAAACAAGACCCTAAATCCTGATCCCGCTGGGGTCAAGAGAATTGGGGTTTTTTTGCATTATCCTTGGCAGAAGCAATGTGTGCTTGGGAGAAATGCTCCAGCCTGCCCTGAAACACAGCCCCCCCAGCACGGAGCAGTCCTGGAGCCGTGAAGCCAAATAGTCCAAATACCTGAACCAGCGGGAGGAAGCTCACGGAGCAGAACATAATGACCCAGACTGGAAATCAGGGCAAGCACACGGGTGAACACCCTTGGCCTTAGGAAAGGCAGAACAGGGGTAGTTTGGATCAGCCAGCAGCAGCTCAGCCCCACTGCCAGTCACCAGCATCCCACCAGCGTGGCAGGGTGAGGACAAGATCCCCACCAGAGTGTCCCCAGTATGGTGCTGGCCCTGCCTGCTGCTTTTTGTACCCCTGCAGCAGTCAGGGAAGGAGGCTGAACCAAGCTCCCAAAACAGCCAAGAGGATGGCACAGGTGGTTCAGGGAACAAAGTTTGGCAAAACATACCAAAAAAAAAGATTCCTTTTTAATCAAAAAATTCCTTTCAAAAGTATTCAGGGCTTTGATGAAAGAATGAAACAATAAAGTTTCAGGACAAAAACAGAAAAGAAAACCTCAAACTTTTGCTTTTCAAAGGGTGAAAGAAGAAGTAGCTTCTCAGGAATCAAATATGCACTGAAATTAAACCACTGCCTCTGCTGTAAAGACTGTGTTGTCCTCCCCTGGAATGGTCATAGCAATGAGCTTTGGAACTTCAATCAGAAATTGATATGAATTTCAGTAAAGCAGTGGGGGGAAAGTCCCCAACCCCCTGTAACCTGCTCCCCCTCCTCCATCTCAAAAAAAAAGAATCTGGAAATACAGTCAGTTTTCCATCTGATCTCTGTGTGAGGGCCTGAAATCTGCACCAAGTTAGGTGGCTGTTTTCTTGATTTCCTTATCCCTCACGTTATTCACCCAAACCTGGACTCAATAGCCTCTAGTTTTACAGTAGGAGACTTGGACTTTCTGGACCTTTAAGCTCCAATTCAGAAAAGTATGTAGGAGCATGCTTGACTAATGTCTAAATCCCCTTAATTTCAATCCCATGTAAGCTTTCCCAAGTTTAAATCTCCATTTAAATGGTCCTAGATTAAACCTGTGCTTCACATGGAATCTAAGCAAGGCCAAATGACTGTTTATGGGAGAGAGACACTCAGTTGCTGTGCAGTGCTGAGACTCTGAAACCACTACACACTGTCTCTGATTTTTAATCAATCTTCAATCTCTCTTTGTTCCCCACAGATGTCCTTTCAGCTCCCAGTGAGTTGCACCTGCAGTGAATTGCAGGCACAAGTTGTAAAATTTAGCTGAATGCCTCATTGCAACATCTTACCAGGAAAACAAAGTCAATGTACAGACATTACGTGGATATATGTCACTTCATGCACATCTGATACATGTACCCACTCCTGTGCAGAAATGCAGATGTAATGATTCAGGAGTGTTCAAGTCTTTGGTCATGAGCTGCTCAGAAATGTCTTGGACAGAAAGTCTGTTTTCTGGTTATTCAACCTGCTTCTACCAGCCAAGAATATATCCATCCATCTCTGTTGTTCCATGTTTATGTGGCAACACATAAAACCACAAGGAATGTGGGACAGACACAAACAGAGATGGTCCAGACCATTGCCAGGACCCACACGAGGTAGGGGAGCCAGCAGGCAGGCAGGACTAAGTCATTGGCTCACCCAAGAAAAGTCCCACTGGAAAATCTGGCACACCTATGATTTTCATCTGTCACAAGAGGCAAAAACAATCAGTTAGAATAAACAGAAATGGACTTGTTTCCAAAATGGAAAACTGAATCACTGGCTGCCAGGAAGTGGCTGGACTTGGGGATGGGTGCATAGGATTGCAAGAGTCATTGCAAGGACCTTATCTACTCCATGCTGGAAAATGACTGGCTTGTTTAGAAGAAATTGCCAGTTTTCTAGAAAACCTGTTTCTGTCTACTCTAATCTGTACAATCCTAGGAGAGAAATGCTGCTTCTCTTATCTGGCTGATGCTTGGGATTTGTACATGTTTAATTTGTGTCAGGTTTCTTCAGAGCACAAGTTGGTTACAAAATCACCTAATTTTCCTTTCTTTGTCTATCAGCCACAGGAAAGTGCTTGCTACAGGAAGTGGAGTCTCAGCAGTTTTCTTACCTCTCTTTTTTGGATGTTTTAACATATTCAGTTATTGCATGGGCAGCGTTTTCACTGGTAACTGTGTCAAAGTGCTGCTGCCCACGACTGCTCCTGAACACGCACCCAGCACCCCGAAGAGTATCCCAGTGCTGGTGAACAGGAACACTGTGCCATTTACCTACAACAAAAAAAGCAGAGGTAGGTTATGTGGAGGCAGGCTGAGGAGCCTTAGACTATGATCCTGCTCCTCTATAAGGGAGGAAGAGGATCCTTCCTTACAAGCAAGGAAAATATCTACATTTTAAAAATACCTATAATTTTAAATGTATCACTGGTATAGATGAAGTGACATCATTGATCGTTGGTCAGTGGAAGGAGGAAGCAAAACCCCTTCTCAAAGGGGTACAAAACCATGAGCAATGAGGTCATCAGCATCCTCTGTGGATTAGTAAGACACATATAGGAAGCCAAGAATCCTGAGAGTAAAATGCTTAGTTCAGCCTTAATACAGTTTCCTTTCATGTGGGGCAAATTACTGTCACTGGGCAAAGCAGATTTGCCCATGGAGCAAGAGAGAGGTGCTAAGACAGCAGACAGGGGAATAGAAATGACACTTTGTTTTGTTTGTTTGTTTGTTTGTTTTCCCTGAAAATGTGAATATCCAAACCAAACTATTCCTTCTTGGAAGGCTTGTCCTAGTGCTTCAAAGAAGTCGTAGCAGAAGTAGCTCTTGCACTTCTCCTTTCCTACAGCAAGAACTCCTTCCCCAAGTTACACATCTCAAGATGTGCCACGGTATTTACTTTTAGAAACCCAAAAGCTCTCTGAGCAGCCTGGCACTGGTGTCTCCTCCCAACATCCTGGGGACAGCCCCTTCTCAGAGAACAGAACCTCCACCAAGGAGAGCAACAGCACAGCAAGGTCGGGCTGTCAGAACAATGAACCCGGGATACACAAGACTGCAATGTACACAGTTTTCCAAAGCCTGCAGGCACTAGGAAGCTCACATCCCATCATCCTGAAACATGTATGTCTCCAGGGAATGTAAGGCCAGACTAAATGTGGGAGCCAAGTCTTAAAAAGTGACTTCTGCAAGATGTCGAGGATGCTGAATGCAATATGGGGTCAAGGGTAAGTGAAACATGAATGTCCAGGCCATGGGTGGGCAAGAGAGAGAGAGAAGGAGCAAACACAGACAAAATCTTTTGCCTGTCCTGGCTGTCTTACCATCCTAAGTGTGGGAAGTGTGTGAAAGTCTGGATGCAAGCACAGCAGGGAGCAAGCGCCCCAGCGAACAGACCTGCATGTGAGCCAGTGCCCAAGAGGCAGCTGTGCTGTGTGTCCTGACCTGTCTGCAGGCTGCAGACCCCTCGAGGAGCCAGCACACTGCCCTGTGGGACCTGGGGCAGGGCACATCACAGCCAGTTCATTCAGCCTTTGGGGAAGCTTGGATCAGAAATTTAAAACCTCTCCGACTTCTGCATTTCACCCAGCAAAACAAGAACAAAACACGTCCTTCATTTTCCAAATTTTCTGTGCCTTTCAAGATTTAGGGTGAGAATACTCCTTAAGGCATTAACATTTGCTATTTGCCTATACCAGCCTTTACTGCAGCTAGGACTACGTGTTGAAATTAAAACTTCCTTAGAAAAGCAACACTTTGCATTAAAGCCTTAGAAAAGAGAGAGAAGCTTTGGGGATACCACACCTGTCCCACGAGGGCTGCACACATAGGTGTCTGTGCTTCACCACGGGGAGGAGGCTGCCTCCACTAACACCTGCTTGCTAATGGCTTTGAATAAATTTTTGACAATGCAACCAGTGCACTAGCAAGAAATCTTGGCTGCTCGTGTTCCTTAAGGATGCTTTACCAGCTTTGCTTGGCATTTGTTAGCATTAATTATAATTCAGTGGCATGCAGGTGTGTGAGCCTGGGCAGTGTCCTTGCAAGAATTATTTCAGTCCCCCTTCTCTGTCTAGACAGATACATAAGGCATGTGCAGGGACAATCTGACAGTTTCAAACCTCTTAAGTAGTGAAATATAGTTGTTTTTATCCTTTAGTGCAATGCCAGCAGAGAAAATCAGGAAAACAAACTTGCTTTTTCCCCCATATCCTTTGTAAACAACGGCTCCTAGTTTGCTTTTTCCTCCCCTTCCTCTGCATTAGAGCAGCGGTGTTAATTCTTCTTCTGAGGTGATAAAAGGCCCTTTTTTCCCCCTCAAATCCTCATCTGAATAGAATACGAACTCCCAGTGACTTTAATTGAGTTAATTGTAAGGGAGAACAATGTACTTACTTCTTCCAAGGGAACTTCCCATTTCCTTCTGCCAAGCTTCAGCAAGATTCTACAGTAACTTTCCTTGGAGATAAAGTTCCCCCTATTTAACCAATACTTCAAATGCAGTAAAACACAAAATACCTTAATGAATGCAGATGTAAAGTGCTTTTGTATGTCTGCGCTGCCAAGAGACTGGATCTGGATCCTTATATATTTGACTGAGGGTGTGCTGGTGATAGCAACCTGCTATTACACCAGAGACAACCTTAAAAATTGGCTTGCTAACTGGTTTTCATCAGCAAAATGACACTGAGTATCAATGCCCAGATATACATGATCCCAAAAGTAAGAATCCTTTACTCAAATTGTGATCCTGATTCATGTATAAGTATTCATTATTCATTACAGTATTTATAAAAGGATTGTTGCAATGCAGTTTGAAGGATCCTCTGATAGACACTCTGGCTTGAAGTAAGTTGAGTATGGATTTCATATGTTTTTCCTGGCTATAAAATCAAGTGCAGATCTATATGAGCCTGAAACAGTTCTGCAGGATTTATAGTGGGGTGAATTTACAGTAAACGAGCAGAAAAACTGGCTCTAATTTTTCAGCTATTCCTGTTAACCAGAATTACTTCCTGGTTTGAAACACAGCAGCAATGTCCTCCTTTGGAATTCAAAGCTAATCCAAAGTAAGCACTCCCAAGGGTCCTTTTGTTCTGGTTTAAAAGAAAGAAATGGTGGGGAGAGGTGCCATGAACGTGCACCCCCATGCTTCTAGCTGAGCATTAACTTTGAGCAGTATTTGAAGCACAGCACAAAAGAAAATCAGAGCAAATCCCTTCTCTCTACACAGATTACGTGATGCTGGGCAGATTCACGTGTGGGAATTCCCTGCAGCTCCTCCTAGGACACTGTGTGACATGCATGGACACAGGGTGACACAAGAGGCTGTTTCACCCATCAGGGTCGGTGCCTGCGGAGCCCCACACACCTGGCAGTGGGACACAGGGTGCTGGGACATGGACACAGAGTGCTGGGACATGGGCACAGGGTGCTGGGACATGGACCCAGGGTGCTGGGACATGGGCACAGGGTGCTGGGACATGGACCCAGGGTGCTGGGACATGGACCCAGGGTGCTGGGACATGGACACAGGGTGCTGGGACATGGGCACAGGGTGCTGGGACATGGACCCAGGGTGCTGGGACATGGGCACAGGGTGCTGGGACATGG
>VXBQ01002818.1:85512-123039 GCA_013400175.1 Phainopepla nitens
CACAGGGTGCTGGGACAAGGACAGACACAGACATGGGGTGCTGGGACATGGACACAGAGTGCTAGGACATGGACACAGGGTGCTGGGACATGGACAGCTGGGCTGCTGTCCACAGGTGCTGGGCACCCCTCTCTGGGAAGGGGTTGGGGGGGTCACAGCTCCAGAGATGCCCTGGCCACATGTGTGCCATGATCTTAATCTGTTCACAGCCTTCTTGGGAGCAGTATCTGTGTCCTCACCAAGCTCCACAGGCTCACAGGTGAACAAACAAGTACCTACAAATGGGAGCAAACAGAGGGATCAGGCCCCCCGTGTGCTTAGAGGATAAACTGGTACAGGCTGGAGCTGCCTTTGCTAAATTGCACTACCCCTCACATCCCAGCATCACAAACCTGCTCTAACAGTTAAACATGGCACATCCATTGCCCAATCCTGCAAGATTACAGGTTGAGCTCCCCTCTCCTCCTGGTGTGATGAGAGCTGCAGCACTTGCAGCCCATACCCCCAAGCAAGCAGCAGGTGAGGCACACCCCACTCCAGCCCCAAGCAGCCCTGCTGCCCCCAGGCGTGGTGACATCCCAGCAGAGAAGGAGCAGCAGCTGTGCTTAGGCAAAGGGACACAGGCTTGCTTGGAGTTACCCCGCCAGCTCACTTCTTTGCAGAGCTCAGCCCAAACCATGCAGGACAGAAGCTCCAAGGCAGCCTGATCTCCTGGCCTTCAGAGTTCATTTTTATTTCTAACTGCTCCAAGTGTGTTCTCAATCCTGTCCATTCTGCAGTTCAGGCTGAGGCAATTACATGAACAGTTCAGTTCAGCTCCGGGATCATAAAGATACATGAGCTTTACAGGGATTCTTCATTCTATTTCTTCTAAAACTAAATATTTGTTTATATTTGTCTGGAAGAAAGAATGAGTAAGCTTGGATCCTTTTTCAAGGATCCAGCACGTGGGGTTAAAAAAAGAAGGGGAAACCTCCCACTCATTATGAAATAGTCTAAAAAACAACAACAGGAAAAGAAAAAAGCCCATCCTATAACTTCTGGACTCTGAAAGGCTAAAAAAAATAACTGCTGAACTAAACAGAGAACCAAAATGCTGATACTGCCAGAATTCAGTTAGGTTAGACCCATCAGTCTGCATGGGCCAGGTCCAGATGGCTGCTGGCAGCTCATAGCTCTTCCCCCACAGACCCACACATGTGACCATTTTTCCTGCTATTTAGTAGTAAACAACCTGTTTACAGAATTTGGGCAACCTTTTCTTATTATTCTTTTTTTTAAAGAAGGAGGATTAATTACCAAATTGGTGTTTCACAATTCCTGTGATGAGAGAGACCTGGCCATCATCAAGGAACCTGGTTAGCAGGGAAGGCATTCTGGGATTCAATTGCTCATGTGTTATGGTTGAATGAATAAATATATCCCATCTTATTTTCAAATCTGGCATTTGTGGATTGATTCCTGAAGCAGCTACTTAGTCAGGTGAAGCATCATGGGACTCATGGTTAAACCACAAAACACTTTTTTCCTGCCTAACTATTTTAGCTGACTGAGAAACACAGTTTCGTAATATGTTTTTTTAACCAAAGGTGTCCTCAAGTCTCACAAAGACAGTGCAAGAGTTTCAGAAGTCTTCATGCCTCCAAAATAAGAGATGTGTTTTGGTGCTCACTGTTTCATCACAAAATCTGATTTTTAGAATGGGATTATTTCAGAAATCTCTTTTCGTGGGCATATGGAGAGGGTGAAGCTTCACGAACTGTCTCAGTGTTGGTCACGAGAGGGGTCTTTCTCATGGCCCTTTGGGGTCCAATGGGTTTAAACAAATATTTACACCGTGCCCACACCTGCAGCAATCTGAGCAGCAGGGATGCACAGGGAGCCCAGCCCAGCCTGGAAATCAGCCCTTTTCTGAGCAGCACTGCAAATCTCTGCTCGGGTACAGACACAGACCTACCCCAGCCACTCCAGCCTGGAAACCCGTTTTGGCCTGAAATCAGTGAAGGGAGCATGCAGGGTAGACAGACCTGGATTTTGACTGTGAGAAAGAGGAAGGAGGTGCTGGGGTAAGAAGAAGACCCCGAGGGCTTGCTGCCCAGCCAGGGCACAGCAGGGCTCACCCCGGAGCTCTGTGGGAGTGGAAGAGCCGCTCGCCAGTGGCACAGAGAGCGCCGGCCCCGCAGGGAGCGTGTGCTGTGCACTGTGCACTGTCCCTGTCCCTCGCTGGGATATCTGCCACCACCTGGAAAACAGCTTCCCTGGCACAGCAGAGGGTGACACGCAGCCAGTCTCCTCTGTCGGCAAAAAGGGCAGGCAGGGGCAAAAGCAAAAAATGCGCTTAAGGGCTTGAGTACAAGAGAGATGGTCTGCAGCCAAGAGTACAGTCTTCAAGGGAAAACAAAGAAATGTCCTTTGAGTTCTCTTTCTGCTCTAAAAAAACACAACAAATCCTCAAAGCCAAAAAAAATCAGATTTTTTGCTTTGTCTGGAAACAAGGGCTGCTTATTACGAAGGTCTGATCCAGCGACCCTGTCTGACCTCTGAGGACTTTGAGTCAGGTGCCAGGATGGCTTAAAACCAGGGATTTTCTCTTCCTTGCCCCATGAGACTGAGGTACAACCGGTCACATACCCACTGGTGTCTCCCGAGGCAGCCAGAGCTGCTGCAGGAGAGGGAACCAGCACCCAGCAGACATTTCACTGGGGGCACAGATTCAGGAATTAGAGAGTAATCTCCGACTTGAACCAGAGCCACAGTCTAAAGAGACCTGCTTCCTCCACTTTACAGTGAAGTTTGTTATTATGGTTTCCATTAAAATCTCCCTCTCCCTGGCTGTTTCTTCGATGTCAGTTTAGAATAACTAAGGATAAAGTTAAATCATCTTTTAACTCCTGTTTCCCCAAATTTGGGCATACACATTTACAAAAATATGGTCAATATGCCTTTCTTTCATCCTGTGGTTCCCCTTGCCACCCTCTTTCAGAGAAAAAAAGGCTCCAAACTACAAATCTTTGGTACAAGCCTTAGAGCCAAAGCTGCAGATATAGTACAATTCTTATACTGATAGAAAGGATCTCCCACAAAAGACCCCAACACCCACTCAGAGGCACTTGTGCTGTGCAAAGCAGAAAGCCACATGAAGTTTACCCTTAAAAAAACCTGAACACCAAGATAATCAGCTTTTTGGCTTTTTTCTCCTTCCTTCCCTCTTAAGTGGCTCAGCATGTAAGATCAAGCTGCCTGAACCATGGTTTGCTTTCCTTGTATCACCAAAACCTTCCAGGATTTAAATATATTCTTTGAACTACCTGCATTCCTGGTAAAAATGGAAAATATAAATTTGGCTTAGAGAAAAAAGGCACCACCTTCATCATCTGCCTCTCTTAATTCTACAAAGTTCAGGAAGTCAACATTTTTCCAAAGGATTCCCTGAAGTTACCCACTGCCTATCCCAGCATTTTTCAAAAGGATTCCCTGAAGTTACCCACTGCCTATCCCTGCCTGCAGCGTGATAAATGAGGGAAACCACTTCACTTTGGTGAAATCAGGGGATCTGCATGCCTGGACTTTTACTTTGCTTTACACATGCACAGCAATAAAGGAAAGCTACTTTGGCCTTGTTCTGTTTTTTTCATTAAAACGAAACAAAGCTATTTACAGGATGGAAGAGGGGACAGGCAGTTCTAAAATAATAAATCAAAGCCACACAAAGACCCATCAGCTTAAGCCAGATACTGCCCTCTAGATTTTAACCAACTCCAGCTGTGTCATAACACAGGACAGCTCAAAACCAGATATATTTTCAGATGATCTGGCCTCCAACTAGAGGAAATGAAAGAAATGCACCAGAGCCGTATTCATGGAATATTTTTAGGATGGAGTCCCAAGACATTTGGCTGTTTCATAAGGGTGATTTGCATTGAGTTAGCACATTTCATCCCCTGAAGTCACCATCACAAAAAGAGCTTGTCACTCCCCCAGATACTGGGAACCAGCTTTGGTGCTGTATGACCCCGGCTGCTGCCTCCCTGAGGAATGAGGAGGCATTAGAAAAGGAAACTAGAGGGTGAAGGAATTAAAGAAAGTGAAAAAACCACAGCTGTGACCATCTCGAGTTGCCAGGTCATTTGGGAATAGGAGTGCTGCACTCTAGGGCACACGTGAGCAGGCTGAATGAAGCCATGAAATAAATTACAACAGTATTGAAAAGATCAAATGAAAAGCACCTATTTTGGAGTTTGGGGAGGAAGAGATGGAGATAAGTACTTTCCCACAACAGAGGGCTTAGGAAGACTTGCGAGAAGCGAAGGCGTTAGAACTTATCCTCTATGTAAATATTGGAGAGATTACGGGGGTTATTTTCTCTTTAAATTAGTGGTACTTAACAGTTTCCTATTTAGTTCTGCACTTCAGTTCTGTTTCTTCAGCTTGTACAAAACCCACTGTAAACCCTCCAAAATACCTGTCTGTATGGCTGAGCTGGGCTGCAGCACCTCCAGGAAAAGCAAAGGTAGAGATGTCAGCACGGCTGCAGGCTGTGACTCTGCCTTGCAGCTGGGCAGGGGATGTGGGTTAGATGCCTGTGCTCCAGCCCTTGCCAAAACTGAGAGAGATGCAGCCCCAGGAAAGAAGCAGTAATCAGGCATGGGCTGTCTGGGCATGGAGTTCAAAGTAAAGCAGAGGTGTGTGTATCTTCCTCAGCCACTGCACCAGCCACCAAGGACCTCCTGGCTGGTTCCTAGTGCAGGAAGCCTTCTTCTCTTTCAGGGTGGTCAATAAACTGTGGGTCCTGCTTCATTTCTCTGCTTAAACCTCTCAATTCTGTATTATTTAGCAGCTAAATATTTAACTGAGGCGAATATTTGCAGGCAGAATAAGAAACATTTGGGCCAGCCCAAGCGCCTTGTAGATGAGCCCCAGTTTTGGCACTCAGCACTGGCACGCCAGGAACGCCACAGGTGCCCAGAGGCTTGTGGGCACACACAGCACTGGCAAGAAATAAAACACTGAATTCATGGCAGATCCCAAACTACAAATTCAAAGTAACGCTAGAGCCCTAACTGAAGGCTGGGGGAACATATGTAGCTTTAGATGCATTTGTGCTTAAAAACCAGCACAAACAAAGGAGAAAAACGCACTTAAAACACAAGGGATAGAAGTCAGATTTGGTAAATAAAATGCCAGTGGAACAATACACAGGACCAATTTTTTTTTGTCTTCTTTCATTCTTAGGAGTTTCTTGCAAGAGAAACAAATGAAAATATTTTTAGGTAGAAAGTCTAGCTTTCCAGTTTAGATAAAAGTTGTACTAATATGTATAGAAAACTAACTTGAGCTATTTAAGGTATTTGCACCCCAAAACTAAGTAGTTGTGTTCACAATCTTTTCTAATGAAAAGGTTAATTTCACTTTAAACATAAGGAGCATTCTTCTTTCTTTTTTTCATTCATGTTCCTAATCAGGCCAACATTTTTTATGTTTTTACCAAAAAAATTTGGTCTTTGAAGGAGGAAAGCTTAATATACACTAGCAAAACATCAGTGTTTAGTGGGTCCCAACTGTTTCAAACATTATTTTGAAAATTTTTGGGGATCTGCTAGACACCAGACTGTCTGACACCAGACTGTATAAAACCTGACATTTCTGCCCCTTTGTTACTGTTATTCAACAATCTCCACCACGCACTTCATGCATTTTTATAATTATGTTTATCCTGCTTGTTTTCTTTTGGAAATGGCTGGATGAAACAAACCCAAGAAGTCTTTGGGTTTTTTTCACTAAGATATTGGCTTTTGCAGTTCTGGCTCTTTCAGGTAAAGCAAAAACATCAGACAAAGTGTTAAAAATGTTCTGTCTTGGCAATGAGCAGGCTTCCTGGGATAAGCAAAAGCATAAAAAGGACAAGGGAAAGGGAAAAAAGCAGGCAAGAGGTGTCCTGTTCTTGAACATGTGGCAGATAGAGATCTGCACGTACACACATCCATACCTCATTTACAACCCTCAGAACACTCCTCCAGTTCAACCCTGAACTCTCAGAAGCAAAGACACTCAGAGAAATGTGATCAAGCAGGCAAAGGAGGGGAGACTTCTGGGAGTGGTGGGATGTAAAGCAAGTCACGTAACTTGGAGATGAGATTTGGCTGGAACAAACGTACAAGAAGTGCATGTCTGGGGCTCTGACTGCCTGGGAGAGGATGAATAACACTTGTTCAATATTGTGAGCAAGACACAATATTGGCTACAACAGGTGGAGTATGAGTCCTGGGCAAATAGGTATCATTTAGTGCTGGGTTTTCTGGTTATCCTGGATGTCAATCCTGGCTGTATTTTAGTAAAGGGAACCTCTAAGCTGATGAATGTTTTTCTAGAAAACAGCCCTACCAAGTTTACTGACATGGTGTGTCACAAAGCTGATGAGCATGGAAGGGCACAGTCCAAATCCTGACCTCACTGATGAAAATCTGGGGGAAACTAACGAGAGAATGCCATAGAGTACGACTGAAAGTTACATATTTTTTTCCTTGGGCTTGAAAAAACAAGAGAGTTCCATCCAGTGAGTCAGTCTCCCCCAACTGTTATTACTCCAATTTAAAAACAACCCCTCTGACATTTTGGTCAACATCTACTTGAGCTGAACTTTCAAAGGGAGTGAGAGAACTGGGAATTAAAACTTTCCTGTTCATAATATGGGATCCAAGCAGAAATCCCCACATGCTGTTTGGGTAAGTTTGTCTCTTACAGACTGAAGTTTAAACTTCAAAGGACCATAAAAAATGCATAGCCCCTGTTTAGCCTCCAACCCATCCCAAGAATAAATCACAGGAGGTCAGAGCTTCTTGCTCTTAGTCAGGATACAGCTGGGTTTTCTCTCAAAAAATTTCTCTCCACCTCCCAACAACTTGCCCAGCACTTGGCTGAATCTCCTCTGGCACAAAACCTGCTTTCAGGACAGGTCACCTCATCTTCAGTCAGCAACACTGGTGAGGAAAGAGGAATGAGGAATGCCCACACATCTCACTGGTGCTGAGAAGAGCAGAGAAAGGGCTGCAAAGGATCTGGCCATGTCTCTGCCATTTTCTCCCAGTTCAAGCTGTTTTCCTTGAACCCACTTCCCCCCCCAGCTCCCTGCAGCTGTTGCTCACTGCTCTTTTCTTAGACTTTGGCTTTTTTTAAAGTTTTCTGCCTTCAGCTCAAGTCCAGTAAACACACCCAACCCCTCACAATGACAAACATGGCTATTGGGTGAGCATCCAGCAAATTTTCTCAGGGCCTTGTTGCTGAGGGTAGACTCTTCTGGAGGACTGCTTTTTGCAGGGATTATAACAAGTCAGGTGTGTGTTTAGCAAACTAGAGTCAGGTGTATTGGGATTTAAATGCCCTTCCTAAATACTCCTATTTAGGAAATGCCATTAAAAATTCAAAATCATAGGCCATATCTTGCTATAAGTTAAATTTTTTTATCCATGTCTACTTAGGCAAGAAGAATGATTTTTGGTTTTGTGAAGCTCAACAAATTACAGGAGGGATCCTGCCCTGAGGTTCGGATTTGCTGATCCTCATGAAACCAAGGTCTGACTCACAGCATTTGGCTTGCAGACAAATGTATTCAGGCAAAAATAAGAACTTCCTGCATTTAAACACTGTACATCATTTTATCATCTCTTTTCCCACCCTACATATTTCATGAAGGAATCACATGCCAGTTCAGTTCCTATCTTTTTAATGTTTTCCCAAGTTCTCTGTCACAGACTTTTGTGTATTTTGTATTTTCCTGCTGCTGTGCCTTGGATGCGCAGATGCACATCAGGAGACGCTCCCTCAAAACCCCCAAGCTCCACTCCCAGGGCCAGAAGAAAGGTAAAATCAGGGAAAACCCCTCAGGTTTCATATGTCAGGCTGCAGAGCGACAAGCAGCCTGGTTTGCCACAGCCATCTGGGACAGTCTGATGCTCAGAATGGTCTAATTCCTGCTGTAATGTGATCATCTCAGGAAGAATGTGTCTCCTCAGAGTCACCTTGTTAATCCCAGCTGCAGAGGACAGAGACCAGCAAGGGAGCAGGTGAGGAGGGAAAACTTCAGGCTGTTAGGATGGCTCAGACACGGCAATGCCAGCTCTGGCTTAGCCCAACTGTACTAAGTGGTGCAAGTGGTGTTCTGGCAAGTGTTTTAGCTTCTTTCCAATTATTAAAAAAATGTATCTAAATCTTGTGGCTT
The DNA here is from genome assembly GCA_013400175.1 of Phainopepla nitens. Classification (NCBI taxonomy): domain Eukaryota; kingdom Metazoa; phylum Chordata; class Aves; order Passeriformes; family Bombycillidae; genus Phainopepla; species Phainopepla nitens. The sequence goes on from VXBQ01002818.1 coordinate 93,728, forward strand.
TCATCCATGGGTTGATCTGTGGGTAATTTAAGGGATTTAAATAGACAGAAGGGAATTCAAATATATCTGCTGACTTCTGTGTTGTGTGGATGATTAGCTCTGAATCACAGATGTTATCAGGAGGGGAAGGCTGTGAAAACCCAAGTAGCACTTTACTTTATTATTATTGGAAGTAGTGGTGGTGATCCTTGTATTGCATCCAGATCTAGGGGATGGAAGGGTCAGAACTCATGCATGTAAGGATTCACAGCCTTAAACTGTGAGCGCCACTTTGAAATACTAATTATGCCTTCCTGAGCATTTATCAATCTGGGAAGCAAGAGGAAAAGCTCATTTGGAACTAATCTGAAAAAGAAACAATTTATGAAATATCTCTGAACTGGGCAAGACTGCAACAAGCACATTCTAGCCTTGTCTTGTTGTCTTTGTTTTTCTCCAGACCTTATCACCACTAAGGAATTTAATCACAAAAATGACAAGTAGCTGGAAGTATGAATCAGACTGGCATTGAATAATAAGCCATAGGAAAAAATCTACCTACACAACCTTGGCAAATACAAATATAATGAGTCCCCCAGAGTCTGAGTGCAGACTTGGGCTGTGTAAGTTTCCCTGCACTGAAATCTCCACTTTTTGATGGGTTGCAGCCTCCTGGAAACTTTGTGTCACTCAAGGTCAAAAGAGTGCAGATTTATTTTAAAAAGTTTAGACACAAGCTCATTTTGGGCTCTTGAATTTACAGATAATTAAGATGGCTCACTGAGGAACATGATAACAAACCCCTGCACAGGTCTTCAGCCCATGAAATAGAGGAGTTGAGCACTGAACCTGTGCCCATTCCTGCACAAACACCACAGCAGGAGAAAGGCTGAACACATCCCTGAGCATTCACGTGGGCATCTACCCTTTTATTTGCTGTTGACAAGAAATTTTCCCCCCTCCTCCCTAACTGTCCTTATAAGACTCTCAGAAGTGTCCAACTCCATCATCAAGGCACTAAAGAACAGCAGTGTGATGAACATACTGTACACCTCCAGGCACATTTCCCTGAATTCTTCCTGTCAAACCACGGCAGAGAGCCCCAAGAAGGGAAAACCCTTCCCTCTGAGCCTTAGCAGACCACGAATAAAGGTATTTCCCTGTTCTCATTAAAAGCAAGGAATGCTTAATCTAACTGCCACTGCTTTCAGGCTGCCCCAACAACATGACTTATTACACTATGCTTCAGATATGTGCTTTGAGGAGATATAATTCTTATCTTTAGATGTGCTGATAGCACAAAGAAGCCTGGCTGACTTACTGAACAGCCCTGTGTCTTTGATAATAGTATTTGCCTTTGCTGCTTCTGTGATTAGAAAATTTGCCCAGGCACAAAGCCTGGGTCATTAAACTGAAGGATTAAATTTCTTACTTTGGTTACTGTATGAAGTGCCAATCTTTGTACTGTTCTCCAGCACCCAAAGGAAGGCACTTACTCAAAACCAAATAATGTTTTCCATCCTCTTCTCCTGGATTATCAGCTTTTCCTTTCTTGTAACAAGCCTGATATTCTCCATGGACCTTTGTTCTTCAGGACAATAATTTTGGGGAAAGCCCTTAAGTAAGTCTTATGCATAATTACAAACTTCTGTGAAGCAGAAAAAAAATACCAACACCCCCCACTCCTCCCCAAAAAACCAACCAAACAAAAATCCCACAGCCAACACTGCCCCCTCAAACAAACAATAAAACCCAAACCAAAGCAACCAACGGAACAAAAGAAAAGGAAAAATACAAACAGCTTGGAGATGGTGAAGGTCATGGAAACCACTCCAACAGAGAGACAAAACCCATGGAGAAGGGCTCTGAGGGTACATGAAAGTTTTGCACACGCTTTTTCTGCCCTCAGAAACCCTCAGCAGATCTGGACTGATTCTGGAGCACACTCCATTCCTAGGCACTAAAACTCTGGCCCCTGCTCTCCTGTTCACTTGCCAACACATTCAGTTACTTGCCCTGCACTAGCCCTTTCCAGAAGCATCAATACCCATCCTCCTGCTCATCCTCCCAGGGAAACTCCCAGGCATCAGACAGACAGCTCTTGTCTGTAGCTTAATCAGGCATTTCTGCTGAGCCTGCAATGTTCCCCAGCAGCCTGAAAACACAACCTGCAGGTCTCCACCACGGCTTTATGTTTGCCCATCAGTCAGTGAGAGACACAGATGCCCTGACAGATGCAAACCAGTCCATCTCTCCCTGGGAGCACCACTGGCAGGCATGGAGCAGCCTCTGTGCAGCACATGGCAGCATGTGGAGACAGGAATTCTGTTTGGTTCAGCCATGTAGTTTGATGGAAGCAAAGAAACTGAAGGTTTGCTCTAAACTTGGTTTGAATCAGTGGGAGGAAGGCACAAGCGCTGCAGCAAGACAGAATGGAAAAGCTCAACAGGAAGATAAAGACCTGCTGGGTGGCTGTGCTGTAACTGGTGTCCTCCTCTGCTGAGCAAACCCACCCGAGCCCTGCCTCTGAGCTCACTGGACAAGATCCACAGCTCCCAGCGCTGCCAATTGCAGCTGAGTCATGTGAATGCATCCCCACCAGCTCCTGCCCACCCCAGGAATCTGGGTGTTCCAGCCTTCTAACAGATGTCTGGACTGGCACGAGATCTTCTGGGTCTTTCTACCGTACCTCAGAGGCAGGGAAAGTGTTAATCATGCAAGTATTCAACATTAATGCTATCCAAATCCTGGTACACATCTCCCTGTCAAATTCTTTATTTCTCCTCTGACCTTCCTTTAGCCAGCCTAGTGCAGATCACTCTGGAAGCATGAAGGCAGCCTGCAAAGGCAGCATCCTGGATACAGCCATCCATCAGCTTACAGTGGCAGGACTGAAAACACTTCAACTGTTCACTCAGGCTATTTCTGAAATTATTAACCCTAGAAGATTGCTAATAAAGTTCATCCAAACGTGATTCGGTTTGCATCTCATGTTTGGCACAGATACTACTATATTAAGAGAACATTTTTTGGAGGTTATGCAGTATTTTGAATTTTAAAAGAACAGATAAAACATCAAGCCACTTGAGACAGGTAGAAGTCTGGTTTTCTATCTCTGATTACTCTGGGCTCCACGATCTGAGATTTCTTTCATTCCAGAAATCATTGGAATACAATGCTTAGTAGAGGTCATACATGAAATTGCTTAGGCAGGCACTTATTTTCCTTCAAACTCCTAAAACCTCTCTTTCTCCTTAATTCCTTCACCCTTCCATGGGAATCTCATTTCTCCATGTTTTTCCATGGAGTCTGGAGATTTCACTATTGCATCAGCCTTAAGTCTCACACTAGAGAGCACCCAGCATACTTGAGGTGTAGACAGAGTAGCCAAACAATTCATTCCCAATTATTTCTTAGCAAGATGCTCTAAATGAAATGAAGTAAAATTGTGGTTTTCCTTTGTTACAGTATATTTCTTGCTTATGATTCTTCAAAACAGATACCTTGCCAAATGTTTCTGGATCAGCAAACTCTACAAAACTTTGCCCAGTTCAAATAGCTGGTTTCATACAAGACAAAAGGAACCATAACAACATTGTGGTTTTCAACAGTAAAAGCAGTTAAATTGATGCTTGAACAAGAGCTAAAGTTAAAGCTGAACTCTACCAAAGCCCTGGTCCTGCCTTCAAATTTAAATTCATACTTGAAGATTGTGGGCCAAAGCTTTGGCAAGTGTGAGCTAGCCATCAGTGACTTGGCAGAAGATTTAGCTCTGCAATTGCAAGGAGAGAGCTCACCATTTAAGAACAAATAAGATAATAATTGCAAAACTTAGTTTGTCCATGAGCAGCTAGTAGGTTTTCCTCTTCCTTAAAGTTTACAAAGATGTATTAATACAGATATATAAAATAGTGGTTTAATTCCCCTGTGACAGTAGTATCCAGAGACTGATTATGCAGCAGCTCAGTCATGGCCCTATAGCTACTCCATCTTTAAATCAAGAGGCCCAGGTGTGTGTCATCTCCTGGAATGGGCAGGATGAAGAGGAAACTGCCCAACTCAGGTGCATTCCCATGGGCCTTCATAATGGGATCGAAGGACAAGGTCTCTAGAGACTTTTTCAGCTCCAAAGTTCAGGGGAACTAAATAGAGCTCGAGCTTTGGCCAAAACTGTCGTACCCACACCCACAGCAGGGACACTCTGCTGGGGTAGCAGCAGATGGGTGTGGGCTTTGGTGGATAACACTGGAGGGACTTGGGAGCCCTCCAGGTTTACCAGCAGAACGTGCTGCTTCACGTCTCCAGTGCCTTTGCCTTCCTTCATGCCAACTAAAACCTGCTTTGGAAACCTGAGCCTCTGTTTTGTGTAATCAGGTCAGGTTTCACTTGCAAACCTCTGGGTTTTTACCACCGTGTGTTTTTAACAATAACTGAGGACTCAGACAAACTGCAGGAGCCAAGGTGATGGCCAGGCTTTCTTGTGGTGCTCATCCCTTGCAGTATCTCCTCTGTGCAAGCCAGGGCAATGCCCACCCCTGCTGAGCTGACTGGGTTGCAAGACTCTCTCCTAACAGTGGAACCAGTGCAAAACACAAGTAATTTCACTAAAGTAAGAACAGCACTAAAGACCATAAATGAAATCAAGCAAAATGAAGAAGATTGCAAGGGAAAAAAACAGCATCTAAAGTGGATATACCCTTTCGTTATACAATTGTAAGGAAACATGGGAAATAAATACAGCACAGCCTGCAATCTTGCTAACCTAACATTTTAAAGCTTTAGTTAGAAAGACGCAATAATTCCAGAGCTGTTTGGATTACAGAAGATGCAAAGTTTTGTGCACATTCTGATGTATTTCTGCACTTTATATATATAGGAGATAAATTATGTGTGCAGTGACTAGTACAAATAGATGAACCAGAGCCAGAGCTCTTCTGGAGGGATTTCAGGGACAGCAGGCCAGGACTTACTTGGATTCTATTTCAAAACTTTCTGGAAAAAGAAACCTCTCTGCACATCAAAAAAGCTGGAATAGAGTGAAAGCAGAAGCATCTCTTTGCATCAGTTAGTGTCAACCTTTAAAACCTTGCCTCCATCCCCTCAGAAATTGCTGAGACCTTCAAAAGGTCACTCATTAATATTTTGGGAAAATGATAAAGCTCCAGACCTTTGGAAAACTGAACATTTTCTGTCCACATAGGGCAGTACCTGTTGAAGTTGCTGAGGTCCAGGATGACATCTTCAGCTGCTCTGCCATTCCACTGGAGGATACAATCCTGCTCGAGCATGACAGCAGGCTGGCACTGCTGGAACACGGCTGCCCCGTTCACGCCTCGCAGGCACGTGGGATGGGAAGGGAATGCTGCTCTGGCAGCAGGCAAGGTCAGGTTCCTGGGGCATCTGGCCTGGATATAAAGCTGAGGGTGAGAGGAAAATGACAAACATATCCATTAAACCAGCCAGCCGCAGCCGTAACATGTGCATTTGATCATCGTGGCCTGTAAATGGTTTTCGCCAATGAAGAGTTCAGAACATTTGGAAAGTCACTGAAACGTTTCCAGTTCAAATAAAAAGGTAAACCAGAAATAGCATCTGCAGCCATCCATGGGGACGCTGTGAAGTGAGATATGAGATGTACAGTGCCATAAAAATGTTCACTATTCAAAATCTTTAGGGAGAAGGGTAATCAAGGAAGCATCACAAAGTAACTCTTTTTTATTAATTCAAATAAGTGCACTTTAAAAACAGGCTTATTCCATTGAAAATACAGAAAACTGAAGTTATTTCAGTGGGCTTTGGACTAGGTCCAGTTATCTAATAGAATCCACATCTTTGCTCTCAAGTAGCAGACTAGGCTGAAGTTCTGGGGGCTAAAACTTGATGTCCTGATTATGTGACCTTATAGACTAAATACCCAAGTCCAAGGCTTCAGCAAAGCTCTTCTTGCAGGGACCAAGAGATGCCTCTGACCTGTAGCTCAGCTCTACAGATCAATTACAAAATCACACTCCAGCTGTGTGCGTTTTATGCCCTGCCATCACTCAAACAAAGGCAAATTCATGTGGAAAACATTAGTTTCAAGGCTGAACGCATGGTGCTCCCTTGCTTTCCACCACATGAAATTCCAGTGCAAAAGGAGGATGCACAGCTAGTCACACAAATCTGTCTCTGCACGCAGGGCTGTTTCAGGCAGCTTGTCATCTTCCCTGAAGGGTTTCAGATGCACAAAGGACAGATGAGGACATCTATAATCCTGCTGCCTTCATTCTCCTACAGTGTAGAGTAACACTCTTTGCATCAAGAACTTAAAACATCCAACATAAAAATCCGTGGTAGCTCAGAAATGTCTAAGCTCCTACATGAGCATCCATCCATCAAAATTATTTTTAAACTCAATTTGTGTCTTGGAGGTAGATCTAAATGGAAGCAGTAGTTTCTTATCAGATTTTAATTTTGCAAGGGTACAAGTGCAGCCAAGACTAGGAGAGAGGTGGAGACTCCATCTATCAGGATATTTGCCTGCTAATGCAGGGTACTCACATCTCCAAGTCTGCTCATCCTCCTCTTGTCTACACAAACTGAGAGCTCTGCAAAACCAGACTATCTCTCAGTGGTTTGTATGTAGGCATATTTTAGTCAGGGATTCTAGTGAGTTCAGCCCCGAGTTCCAGTTTCAAGCTCAGAAGGATCTCGCAGTTGTGCCTGCTCTTGGTGTTGATTTTGAGCTCCCAAGGGTCTCCAGTAGATGGACCACATTTGCCTACCCCTCCTCTCACCCCTGGATCCAGCAGACTCATGCTGAATGCTTAAATTAAACATTTGGGTCTCATGCCAAAGGAACAGTCCAAAAGTGGTTGTGAAAGTTTCTCGGATATTCAGTTCACTCCTCCTTTCGCACCATTACACTTCAATAATGAGAAGCTATTCTGAGTGGTATCTGCAGATACCAGAAGATATAAGTGGATCCCAGAATGGCATTAACATAAATTTTCCTGATGGCTCAAACTATTGATCAAGTAATTCACTCCAAACAATCTCTGGGCAGTAACCCGTTTGCTCATTCTTGATGGATCAAGAAAGACTAAATTATTTGTACAGTCTGATAAAAAAGCTTTTTTTTATCTATGAAACCAAGAAAAAAAAAACCTATTTTGAGTTCACATTCAAAACATGACTGGAAAGCCAATAACACACAACACAAAAACCCTCATTTCAATCCCACTTGGCCCCATCAGGATGGGCTAGTGCTGAGATTGGAGCAGGGGATCCATCAGGTATATCCAGACCTGAAATCCCATCAGTGTATTAATTGTTCTCAATCCAAACAGCGTTTTCTAAGATAAACCAGTTGGAATCAACACTTATATTGCACTTACTACAAAATGAAATACACCAATGAAAAGCCAAGAAAAGAAGGACATGCATTCAATGAGTCCCAAAGATTCCTAGATTACAGGTTACCATGAACAAAAGATTCCTACGTGCTTTAAGCTATTTGTGTAAAGATTCAAAAAAAAAAAAAAGGTGAGAGAGTTATGCATGGCTTAAGCTGCTTGCTGTTAATAATGAGCCCAAAGAAGTGCTGGAAGAGTTTACAGATTGCTTCAGTAAGATGATGAGGAAAGGAGGTCAGAGATTTCTTGGTAGCATTTTCCTCCAGCTGTGTAGAGACCAAGCCACAGGTCTGACATTAAGGATAATGGTCACAGCTCTTTGGAAAATGAAATGGTGAAAACTAGAACCAGGAAAAATGCCACATATACATTATAGAAACGTTTGTAAAATGACTTGTAAATGATTTGTAGAGTGTCATTTGTTCTCCTGCAATGACAAACATTGGCCACTGAGTGAATGCTCTCCAGAACTGCAAGACAGCAAGGGTGTGACTTTCAGTCCCATAGGAATACAATAGTATATCTGACAGATATTTAAATATGTTTCTTACTAAAAGAGGTTACAGCCCTGATCAAGAAATCCAGATCCTATGTGAAGAGGCTGTTTTGAACATTACTAAGTCAACAGGAATGAAAAATTCATCCACTTTCTAGAATGAAAAATCCATCTTCCTTAGAACCACTTCCACAATTTTTAGTTACTTCTATCAAAATCTTTAAAAGAAAATGGGTCACAAAGAGACTTTAAAACAACAGAAGTGGTGACAGATTAATGTGGTAGGAGAAGAAGAGCTGGTTAAAACATAAAATTTGAGCCTTCTAACTGCTTGGGTGGCTTAATGGACATAGTTGTGATTTTAGCTGCTTGACGCTTCATGCTGAAGAAATGTGTCAGATTTCCCCATGCTTACATGGCAATTTTCCCAAGTAGATTGTGAAACTGAGGAGATAAGTTCCTTACAATTCAGGGGGATCTGCTATTCAACTGGAGAGCGAGTATGAGGATTAGCAACATGCCAAGTATTGGAAATGACAATCTTGATTTCTGAGAAAAGGTTTTCTTGCTTTCTTGTTTCATTACTCTTGCTTTTGTCCTGTCATGCTGTCAGTTGTCATGTTGGGGAAAAAAACCTTAAAAATGAAAAGATCAAAACATACCTTCTCCCTTTCTGGTTGACCGACTGTTCAAAAAATGTTAATATCTCAGGAAAAAACATTTTCTCGATTAAATTTCCAAGTGAAGGCTTTAAAATTCTTGCAGAAAGAAAAAAATATAGTTTTCTTCCTCTAAGACATGCTAGGATGTCACTGGCATCAGGAAAACTACTTTGATTTTCAGCTGCTGTACATCAGAGATCCAAACTGAACCTCTTTATCCAAATACCATGAACTGAAAAACGTCTCTCAGGCTTTTCCTTCTTCCCAGTCTGTGATAATCCTCAAGCACCACAGATATCCTGGGACTGTACAGTTTTCCTGTAGCTAGAAAACCACTGCTCACTGCCTCCTGCATCTCTTGCTTGCTTTACGTTTAAGAGCATCAATACCAAAGCCAGCCACTGAGGCACCGAGTCACAGAATCAGCCAAGGACGTGAAACCCAGAGATGAAGGATCAGCACAACTGCAAACATCCACTGCAAGAGCAGAGTTAACAAAATGGAATAATTTCTATTTCAACCAACAGTGGTGAAGAAGTGACTAAGTGAACTGGTGTAAAATCAACAGCATTTCCTAGAGTATTTTAGAATTGCAAGGCATCAATTTTTTTAATTCAAACCCGACACTAATTTGGCTGTGTGGCAGTCTCTTATGACTGTCTAACACCTTTTTAAGCTTATGAAAGAAAACAGCACATACTGCCAAAAACTCTGCTTATTTTAATAAAGGCTAATACCAAAAAAGAGAAGTTTCAGAGCCTCCCCTGATGAGTTGCTGTGAAGTCTGCAGGCAAACAGTAAATGCACAACTTCAACTGCCCAGCAGGAACCAAGGCACTTGTCTTATAATTTATATAAAAATCAGAAAAGGTTTAGGAATCTCATTTACATTGTAACAAGTATTGCAGGTGTCAAGGAGTCTCCAGTTCTGTGCCACTGGAAATCTCACACATCTACATGCAGAGAACTATGAAGCCTCTCCCTACATTTTTATTTCTTTATTGCAACAGCTGAAAGTCAGGTTGATGGGACACCAAGGACCTTGGTGCCCCTATGATGAAGTCTGAGTGACTCAGAGACTGCCAGAAGACGTGGTGCTGACAGCTCTTGTGATTTCCCTGTGAGCTTCCCTCTATTTAATGTTCCTCTTCGGAACCTTGCTTTATTTACATTACAACATGAGAGTTTCAGCTGTCATTGAAGAGCAGAGGGGTTGGTCCTGTTTGAACAACAACCCTACAGACTCCAGAATCAAAAAGGGAGGCCTAAAAGACCTGATAGTTCTTGCTTAGTGAATTTCATGGTTTTAAAGTGGTCCCAGAATCATGAGGCACTACCTCAGCTCCCTGCTGAAGGAAGCTCTTGGACACCACAGGGGGGATGAGATTTGATGCTCCTTGGAGACAATGAGGAGGACACACCACGAACCAGCCAGAGAGGGTGGGAATGTCAGCCTGAGCTGCCAGATAAAAACACCCTCAGGAAAGCCCATCCCCAGGAAATTTGGATCTAGAAACACTGCCAGAGGAATTGTTTTTCCCCAGGCATTTCCTTTCTTGGGCAAATTACATCCAGGAGAAGAGAAGCATGAAATGGGAATGAAAGAAACCAAGCAGAAAGGAATTAACTGTACTCCAGGCACTTAGCTCAGAAAGGATTTGCCTGCAACGTTAGCTGAAGGACTTGGATCTCAGTTTTCCATGCCAAGTAGCCCATCCCTAGCCTGACTATCTTGGGCTCCATTCAGCAGTAACATAGGAGTCACTATTTCCTTCAGCTGAAAGGATATTTTCACCTGCTTGCACTAGAGGAGAATACAAGTTCTTGTCTACCAGAGCTACATGAAAAGGAACAGAAAAACAAATTTTGTAATGAAGTTGTTAAGATCAAAGCAAACCATCTTTCTCCATAATCGGATTCACTCTTTTGGGCTTTTGCTCTGAAGTATGACGCTCAGAATTTAGCAGACAAACAAGTCATCAGTTATTCAGGGTGCTGAGAATCAGAATGAGGCTGAAATATTCTAACAGTTATCCTCTTCAAATTAATCAAACCCTGCGGCACGAGACCAATTTCTTCTACTCTGCACATACATATATTTCCCTCACAAAAACCCATAAAGTGAAGCATTTAATATGACCTTTACTCATCCTGCTGGATGCTTATTAGTTGAAAAATGCTTGTAAGTAATGGATCCCAGAGAAGTAAATGTTTATGCTTGCCTAAACCTAGCCAAGGAAATTTTCTATGGTGGAAAAACTGCCTCACCATGTAGAGTGCCATAACCAGGAAGATATTAATAGAAATAAAAATATAAATGCCTACTTGTTTGCAACTCTGAATTTAACTGTTAGGTTACCAGAGCAGGGACAATTATTTCTCTAGAGACACAGAGCCAAACCAAGTGCCAAGGACAAAACCCTATTTCAAAGGGACTGTTTCATTGGAGCCCAATCCTGTTTCTGCCCAGTCAAAACACATCAGGGTTTTTAATTCCAGCATTTAGATACTTAAATAGCAACTCCTGCTCTCTGCTGTGCAACTAAAGCAAATGCATCCAATTTTTTTTGCTTAAGGAGACATGCATACTCTGTGTTTGACTGTGACATTCACTGGCAAGGTTTAAGGCCATCTCTCAGCCTGTGATTTCTGCATGGGAAATAAGAAATAAGTGTGAGTTTGCATCTCAACCACCCATTTCACCATCCTGAGCGTAAGTAGGATGTACCAGAGAAGTAATGTCTTCCATTACTGAAACTTGATTCACCAGAACAACCCACTAGAGCCCCATGACAGAGTGGACAAATGCCTGGAACAAGAAAACACCAAACTTTCTCCCAACTGGATTTCAACTTGCAACAAAATTATACCAAATTTATTGCTCCCCTTTTGCGTGAGCAGTGCTGAGCAGCTTCCCTGCCTCCCCCCACAGCAGAATACCTGGTGCTGGCTGGGCTGCCCCGTTACCTGTGCGAGTTTCCCAGCACAGATCACCCCATTCCAGCAGGGCACAACGAGGCAGCCGGGGTGAGGCAGCAGGGAGCCTGCTCTGCTCTGAAGGTGTCTGGGTACCCTGTCACCCAGCCATCCACAGCACGGAAGATGGACATTTTCATTGTCATCCTTCCCAAACCACTGGCCCGGTCTGCCAAAAACCACTTTCAGTCCAACCTAGAGGAGAAAATAAGGTAAAAAATCACTGCTTAGCTCAAAGTAAGGACTCGGCTTTGCAGTGTTTTGACAGTGACAGAGTTGGAACTAGGAACCTCTATTGTCTGAGCAGTTTTGGTTTGCCTCTCCTATTTAGAAAAAATGCCTGCCGTGTTGGTTCTCCCTCTCATTTTTTAATCTCAGGAGATATTTTCACAAAAATTAGACTTGTGGTTCTTTGAAGTGCACCCACACCACCATGTGTTGCTTGAAATCAAACAGCAATAAATTGGACAGTGACAAAAGAGGAGGATGACTGAAAGTGTAGGAAAATACTGGATGATTATGAAATTTACTGAGGAATATCACAGCTGTTAATAAAGAAAAAAACCAAAAAACAACCTAGCTATTTGAGGAATTTTCTCATATCTTTTCAATGTCCATTTTAAGTGATTCTGTCAGTGCCATCTTTTTCTAATTGTTCTTCCTCAACTCCCATAAAATTTATAAAAGTTTTAAGTGCTCAGAATTGACTCTCATGCACACTCTAATATATCCCATGGTCTTTTTTTCTTTTTTTAGGAAGGAGAAATAACAGGAAGAAGCATTATTTCCATTGTGCATAGCTCTGCTCTCAAGATTTTTCAGTAGCTAAATAAAAATATCTGTTCTGATATGAAAACACATCAAAAGAAGGAAACTGCAGATGTTCAGCAAGAAAAGCATGGATGTCTGTAATGTCTGCAGATGAAATTATTACAGGGTGTGAAGATTAAGTTCCGAAGTAATCAAGAAAATAATTACTCCAGGTCAAGCACTCTGAATGAATCTGGCAGCAACGTGTATAAAAGCCGTCAGCGTAAATAACAACAGGATCGTGCCGACCCCGAGCACTGTAATTTGTTCCATTTAGCCCAACTAATTTTAATTGGACTGTGCACATGAGTAAGAATTAGGGTCAGCAGGATTAGGCTGAAAGTTTATTAAGGGCTTTAAAGGCTTTATTTTAACAATAATAAACAGAAGGGCTTAGGAGAATAGGAGGGTTATTGTGACTGAGTTGGAAGGGAAGTCCATCGCCTTAAAAAAAACCAAAGCCCGTAGAAACAACTATTTGCAGATTAGAAGTCTTTATTCCTTTAAAATTAAATTAAAGCCTAGAACCATTTTCTGCCACCTTCTTGTCTAAGTATGAATCCCATAAACAAATACTTGAAGCAGTCTCCTTTAAAGGAGGCTCAAACACTTGGAAATTTAAGGTGCATTTTTGAGGTTTTTAAAATGTTTTCTGCTGCACCACAGGAAGTTTTTCCCCAAAAGGCTATTTGGCCTTGGCCTAGGAGGATCCCAAAAATTGGGAGGTTTTTTTCCTTGAGTTTTAATTTATAAAAGATGAGATATTAAAAAATGTAAACACTGTGCAGCAGCTCAAAACTCCATTACAAATACTTTGTGATGGCAGTTCTGGAGTTGCATATGAAAACAGGCACTTCACTGGGGAGGAGAACAAAGTCAGCTGCACTTCAAACCAAACGAAGGCACAGCCAGTACATCTTACATTTGATCAACACTCTCAGTGTTTCCATCCAACAGCAGACAGTTTTGGTGCTAATTTTATTCTTATCTCTAACACTCTCATCTAAAAATCTGAAAGTCAGAATTAAAGCGGAAATGTTAATGAGCAGTGTCACTGCTTGTATAAGCCTCAGGGTTACCTTTCTTTGGTACACTGTGGGATAGGAGTGCAACTGAGTTTGCAATTACATCTATGGCAGCGTATATTTTTTTCTAAGTGAACACACAGGAACAAAGACTCTGCTCCTCAGGTTTGTTCACATGGAGCTAGGAACGAGCTAGAAGAAGGTGCAGAGACAGGTCATGCCTGGATACCACACTACTATTCAGACACCTAATTTTCACTAGGTGTGGACTACCTCCGAGTGACATGGTACAAAGGTTTCTTGAGTTACCTGTCTGAAGCCTGACAGTGTTCTGTTTGTAATCTCTGAAGAATGTGCCAACTCAGCCTGTCCAAAGGCAGCACACCTAACACACCTGCAGGGAACCCTGATGACTGCACTTGCTATATTAAAAAATAATAAGGTGCTGGAAATCACTGTAATAATTAGTAACTTCTTGTAACATTCAAGTGTTGGCACAAGTTGCCAACAAAAGACATTTCACTGTTTCCCTCTTATTATTTTCATAAAATCATTTTCATCCAGGGGGAATCTTCTCTTTTACCACCCAAGGTCTCTGTCCCCATGGCTTTTCCTGTGCTGGAGTGATGCAAACCCTCATCCTGCCAAGTTCCTTTTGGGCAGGAGTTTCTTTGGGGTTGGGACTGTTTTTTTTCTGCTCTCTATTTCAGGAAATAACAGACTTCAACTCACTGTCTGCTTTTCTTTTTCCCATCATGAGCTGTTTGCAAATGTGTGCTTTGACGCAGAAACCCAGCACTAAAACAACACAGGCTAAACATAGCAAAGTCAACATTAGGAAGCGCTCATCTCTTAGCTAGGCTGGACTGCAGTCCCATGGGGGTTGCTAGTCCATAGCCAGGGGTCAGTACTGGCCCCTGTGAGCTCTTCTGGGGACCACAAGCCCACCCAACACAGACCACTGGGATTTCTTTGGCAGAAGCAATTCCTGAGATGCGGTGGAGCTGGCACAGGTGGGAGTGGAACAGGGTGGAATCCACCCTAAACTCCTGGCGGCAGGGACAAAATGACCAGAGGGGCTTTTAGCAGTGGATGTGAGCTGGGACAGTTTGGGAGGCTTCTGCACCTGTTACCTTGCTCCTGCTCCTGGCCTCACTCTGTGCCTCAGGGGGACAGAGGGGTGGATGGGTGGCTGTTTCATGACTAAAAAGAGATATGTCAGGTCTGACATGGCTTGGTTCTGGGCTGGGGCATCTTCTTTCAGCTCTCCAGGTCCTACAGAGATCCAGGAGACCACAGCCATCAGTTATCCCTCAGCTGGGTTACAGCCAACTACTGCTTCCACTGCTTTCAAATAAGTTTTTAAAAGCACTCTTCTCAAAACAAACAAACAAGGCCAGCAATAATATTGCAATGGATAAATGCATAGATAATATCTGAGATTTAGATTTGTCAATGGATAGACAACTAGAATCCTTTGTGGGGAGCGGAATGTTTTGGTCTTCTGTTCTGCTTCACTGTTATTTTTATGCTGGAATTAAACAAGACCTGACTGGCTTTATTATTTTGTTGTCTAACCCATCTGCTGATTAGTCTGATTAATTATACAATTATCCTTCAGCATGACTAATAGTTTTGTCATCACTGTACAACTTGCAGTAATGTTTAATTTCTTCTTAAAGAACAACAGTAAAATGATTGTACTCTAGAGAATCAGTACTTAGCCATCCTTTAAAAACTAATAAAATGAAGGCTGGAGATGGAAAATTAATTAAAATGGTTGACAGGCTCTATCTTAACTAGGCAAAGATATATTATCCCATATAGCAATGAGCAACAACAACAACAAAAAAATAAACTGTCTGTGGTCCTACAAGTGTAAAATCAGATGTAGTACATCTGGGTTCAATCCAGATAAAATAGAATCAAAGTGAAAATTGCTGGGATGCGGGTTCTTACAAACATACATGGTTTTTAAGCTGGCAAAGTACCAGCTTCAGAAGTTGATATTTTCTTGGAAATATACAAGAAAATAAATAATTATTGAGATCATGTCATTTGGGTTTGTTTGGGTTTGGGTGGGGTTTTTTTGTTGTTGTTGTTTTTTTGGGGGGGGATTTGGGGTGGGGTTTTTTGTTTTGGTTGGTTTTTTTTTTTTTTTTGTAATAGGGTTACACTGCACTGGTTTAATTTGCTTTGCAGAATTATTTATGAAGTCNTTTTTTTGTTTTTTTTTTTTTTTTTTGTAATAGGGTTACACTGCACTGGTTTAATTTGCTTTGCAGAATTATTTATGAAGTCTTTTGACCATTTTTACTTCGAAAACCTTTGATCCTTAAGGTGTTGCAGTACTGAACTGCCTGTCAAACAGATAATGCTGTATAGTCAACAGGCTCATTGGCCTCAAATGACTGTATTAAAGAGTTGCATTTTCAGCCATTGAAAGTATAATCAACGCTTTGCCAATGTGCATAGATATCACTTGTCTGAAACCATTCTGGTGGACAGTCCTACAGTCATTCCTGGAGGAAATTTTCCAGTCTCGTCACTCCACTGATCTAACATTTTTTCTCTAAGCTACACTCCCCAGTTCCATGTTGATTTTCTTGTTAATGTTCCCCAAGACCATCTTGTAACCATTTCCCCAAGGGAACACATGAACAAGGAAGATCAAATTAACTTTTATACTTGTTCCAAAGGTCCATAAAGCATCTGAGATAACTAAGATCTCCTCACCAAAATGCACAGAGCCAGTGTTTTCCTTAGAGGAGCAGTCAAGTGACTGCAGTCAACATCATCCTTTTATGAAAAGACCTGGTTGTTGGTCTAAATTGTACCAGAGAGGGGACAGATAAACGCTCTGCTTGCCAGAGGGAGTGATACTGGTCAATCTCAGAGCAATGGAAATTTTCCTGAAGATAAAGCCAAACCTCAAGCCAAAGTTACTGTAGTTCATGGGCATCCTAACAACTGTGGACCTTGTTGGAAAAAAGCTATGGAGAGGTCATGATTCCTGGGAGAGAGCCAGGTGGAAGCCATTATTTCCTGAGCCAAGTGTCCAGGGTCATGGTCCCTGCAGGAATCCAGGACAAGGACTGGAATTGCTCAGCATTCTACAGCTTCTGCCAAGGCAGAGATACAGAGCCCCATTCTGCTGTCACAGCTCAAGGGAAGTCCCTGTTGTGCTCAACAGGAATTTCACAGCTGATCTCAGAAACTGGGTCATGGCTTTGCTTCTCAGTGCATATGCTATTTCTGTAGAATTGTTTTGCAGCTCACTGGCTCTTGGTGTCTTGTGTGTGACCCTCTCAACCTCTGGGGGCAGGTCCTTACCAGGCCCTCAGCAGCTGGCAATGCTGCAGCACCTAAGAATTGTGTTCTGGGTCTTGTGATTACAGGGTGAAACCTTTCTCCAATGCAGATTTCTTTGTGTATGTCTGCCCAGGCATAAGATATCACATTTTACTTGCTTATAAATAACCTTCATGAGTAAGAAGAAAAGGGTTCCAAAATTAATTGATGGCATGCATCAATGTAACACACACCTCTGCTTGGAAATCCTGCTCTAGGATAGATCTCTCACCACTGCAAAAAAACTTCAAAACCTTTCACATCTAGCAGCAAACATTTCTGCTTCTCTCACTTACACTTTTCTCCATCAGGATCTGTGACACATTGATCTGGGGGCTGATCTGCCAGGGGTTTTTCATGAAGAACCCAATGGCACTTGAGTATCTGTCAGTAGTCGGGGTGAACTTCTTGAAAAGCGTGTCTTGCCATCCTGAGAGACTCGTGATACTGGAATCCACGGATAGGGAATGTCCTAGGAGATTTAAACACAAACACAGTCCTGTGTGAAAAGCTTGGGCAAACTCCGTTTCTTCTGACAGCATAGAAAGATATTAACAAGTAGCCAAACCACCTTTTCTTTCCCAAAAATGGGATCTGAAAACTCATCGTATGTGAAAGATGAAATTCTGCTGAACATCCTCTGCAGGATAAGGCTCAAAAGCCAAAAAAAGAAAAATTACTCATAATCTTGCCTAAAAGTTGGAAGCTAGGGTTAAGCAGTTCAAAGCCCTTGTCCTCAGGCACCCAGGAAATCATCACGACGAGAAGGACCCGAAGGGCAGTGTGGGGCAGCACTGCCATCAGGTGCCTTGTTCAAGACAGATGGGTTTCTCAAGAAAACATCAGCATGGCTGAAAAAATGGTAGCAGTCAGACTTCCTGGAGGCAAGTGTCTCCTTGGAAGCAAACACCAAAAGGACAATTATCAGATGCTTTTCCATACTCCTCCCCAAGTGTGCATTGCTTAAAAACATGATTGGAGCTTATCTGAACTGCAAAGGAGGGATTTTTTTGCAGTTTCAATTTAAATAACAACACCAATAATAACTGAGGATAGCTCTGATTATTCTTGCTGTCCTACAGAGATCCCATTCCTATTGTCACTTATGGCTGAGCCATGTAGAGCCAGAGCGGTGAGCATGCCATGTCTAATTGCTTATTACTTAATTTTTTATACCACAGAAGGTTTAATAATTGTTAAGCCTCACCAAAAACATATATTAAAGTCGTATTTAGGCTTAGGGCAGCACAATTTACTGTGAGGGTATGGGTAGGCGCTGTGGTTGCTAGAGAGGAGGCTGTGCTGCTGAAAGCAGAAAATAACACAGAGATATCAAAAAAGAAAAAAGATGCTATAATTAAAAATGGCTTCTCCTTTTTCAAACTAGCCATGTTTTCCCAGCTATGCTCACAGGAGGGAAGATGTCATGGTGTGTGGGAGCTGCACCCTCACCTTGAGGCTGCACCGCTGGAGCATCACAAAAGAGAAATTTGGCATAAGTCAGATTCTCTAATCCATTCTCCACTAACTCATAAACTAAGGAGAAAACTAAATCAAACACATTCAGTCAAGAATGCTCTCAAGCTGTTGGCCTGAAGAGTAAGTTTATTTGGATGCTTATTATTTCTGGCCTGAACAATAATTTAAGCACCTGGTATAAATTACTCATTAGTAGCTGCATTAATTCCTGAGGCTTTTCTTCTACCTAAAATTAACGCCAAGAAGAAATGGCAAAAGAATAACTTACTTGTTTCTGGGCAGTGTTCTGTGTTCTCCATTTGCCCCTTTTCCCCAGTAGCTGTTTTGGCCTCCCTGGGAGCCAAAGTTGCTGCTTTCTCCAACAAAAGGGGAGAGTGTAACCTCCAGGCTGGAGCCATGTCTGTCAGGAAAGTCCCATCACTGCAAGCAAAGGAACACCATGTAAATATGCAATACAGCACACCAATTAATTAACACTTTTAATTACACCACAGACACAGCAGAATTTGTGTCCTTCATTTGGAAAAAGGTGCATTCACTGCTATGACAGCCTGCTCTAAAGTACATTTAGAAACCAGCAAGTTAGTGACAAGGTAACTTTGTGCTTGAGCATCAGGACCTCCTGTCCAGGACCTCCCGTTCAGCAGGAAATATTCAGCAATTATGATGTATTCCCCTGGCATTCTGAGGCAAAGAGAATGAAAGGCTAAATTGCCCCTTGTATTTATGACTACTGAGGGAAGACTTGATGTGGTCCAGAGGGGAAATGTGAGATTTTCTCCTGTCTTACACTAATTAGCAGGGGAGTGTCGCAGTTTCCATTCTTGAGCATGTTACACTGGGGGGAAAAATGGGAAGCAGACCCATTTTAAGAAATTACCTTGCCAGAATGAGTCCAATTCCATTGTCTGAAAACCTGGGACAGAGAAAACACAATGGTGTAAATGCTGAAGAATGTCTGCAGTGAACTTGGCCTACAGATCTATTTATGCCTGTTGTGGGGGGAATGATATAACAGTAACCTACCCTGAGTTGTGGAAAATAATGTCACCACTCCTGGTCCAGGCCTCATGGTCATTATTTTTAAGAGTAATGAGACCATCAATCATGGCAGGAACTTGTGGCTTTTCAGGATCAGCACCTTGATGTGGGCGAAACCTGAGGAAATAATCTTAGTTAGTGCAGCACAAGAGACACAGGAATCAACTTCAGACAGAGGCAGTAATGCCCAGCAGATCTTTTTTGGCTTCCAGTTATTGGCATGGTGAGTCTAAAGATGTGATGTGCCCTGAATCAGAGTCAGGCTATTAGCCTGATGTCACTTTCGAGCTTTGGTATAAAGCAGAAAACAAGAAACATTTATAAGGATGAAATTCTGGCCCAGGTAAACTGAGCAGGTGATTTCTCACTAGACACCAGTGGGCCCACAGCTACTCCTTAATTTGATTCAGTGTGATTTAGAGGCACAGAAAACATTTTTCCCAAGTCACTCAGATCCTTTTGTGGGTGTCCCTGCAGGGCCCAGTGAGAATCCCTGTGTTGATGCTAGAGAATCAATTAGACCCTTTCAAGAATCTTATTCAGCAAAGATAACAGAGTAATTGGAGCTGCTCTCCTTGCATGTACAGACCAAACACCCACAAGTGTCTGTGTCTGTTGAAAGAGAAGCTGCCAAAAGCAAAAAAATTCTCCCTGGGAACTGGGTGCATCTCAATTACTCATAGGCTATTTCTTGCCACACTGGCTCTTAATGGTAGATTTGTGTTTGGAAAAAAAAATACCATCCTTTTTCTGAGTCTACCCTCAGTTCCTACTTCTTCCAGCTGGGGTACAAAGGCACGGTCTTCTTGGTGCCCAAGAGGGTGACCCTGGCAGGGAAGTGTCACAAGGGACACACAGTCATCCTTTCCTTTCAGCCTTTTGGGAACATCGTATCCATAGGGTATGATGGAGGAGAGAAAAAGCCAAGGCTTGACCAGGAGCAGCCGCTGATTTCTCTCAATTTCCTCACACAGATCCATAGGACTGCCGTGAGGGAGAAAATGGCCTTAATCTACCTGCTTCCACTCTGCAAAAGGAAGCTCAGACATTTCAAGGCAGATGACAAAAACCTTTGAGGCTACTTATTTTCCTCATTAATCCCAGACCAGTCTCAGTAGCCTCTTACATCACCTTTCAGATGTGAGTTCTTCTAAGCAATTAATAATAAATTTTAGGGTTTACAAACCCACTAATGCACTAATGGGATCTGGATCCCCTTCCAAATGCTTCACTGCTTAGTCTTCACAACCCCGAGTGCATGGGTGTCCTTTTTGGCCAGCAGTAACACAAACAGTCCAGTGTATAGCCATGAATAGTTGCCTCTGCACATCAGAGAAATCTGTGTTTTTTTCAGATGCTCCAGCCATAATGAGGCATTAATGATCTGCTAAATGCAATGCAGAAGCCAAGGTGCAGTACAACTATCCAAAACACCGAGCCCTGCAGCATGTGCTTACCTGGCAGCACCGACAGTGAGCTACTCCCTGGGATCTTCAGCATTGGCTCTCGTTGTCTTTTCACTCCTCTTCCAACAAACAAACCAGCCTGGAAATGCACACGCCTCCGATTACTTTAACAGATCGCTCAACAGGGACCAAAGATCCCAGATTTTATCAATGAATGTGGGCAGCCAGGGCGTGCAGGCACAGGAGCACCAGCAGCCAGGGCTCTCTCTTCCCTTTTGGTGTCTCTTGGCACTGCTCACATGACATTAGCACAGGAGCACCAGCAGCCAGGGCTCTCTCTTCCCTTTTGGTGTCTCTTGGCACTGCTCACATGACATTAGCACAGGATGTAGCACGCTGAGGTCAGGACAGAGCCTGTCCTGCCATATGTTATGCATCAGCATCTTGGGCTCTCTCCTGACCCAAAGCAAGGCTCTGAACTCCCACTCTCACTCCCTCGCAGAAAGCAATAAGGGACCCTGCCAAGCTCTTGATAACTTTTTGGAAAAAGAGTGTTGTTAAGAATTAAGGCTTTAAATAACAAGTGACGAGTCCCCCGACAGTCAAAAGAGAACATGAGCTGCTGCAGCCAACTTACAGGCTTTGGGCTAGAGCAGCATGGACTAAGATGTAAAATATACAAAGCACAGAGAACAAAACCTATTTCAATCTAGAATATTGGGAAATAAGTTTAAAATGCTTTTTATATCTTACAGGTTATGTTTTCAAGTCAACAGTGTATTTGGGGGAAAGTGTTTTTCTTGGAACTACCCTTGAATTTTTGGTCTCATTTTCCAGAAGCAGTGGGCAGTCATTGGGACAGATTATGTTTCCTCATCCCCTCACATCCTGGCATCACTGTGGTCAACAGCAGTGCTGAGGGTCCTGCCTGTCTCTCCCTAAATCTCACTTAGAAGTAGGTGTACTCATCGCCTGGGCACATTCCCTCTAACACAGCCACCCAGCTGAAGCTCCTGGAATGGCACCTCCACTCTCCTCAGCTCCCTCTTTAATATTTAGAACAAACAGGGCCCCCAAAAGTTGGCTGTGTCTTGATCAAGTGTTAAAAATGCCTTTATCAAGACGTGAGACACCCACAACCATCACAGAGCAGCACACACGGTCAATGCCACAGTTATATTGACAGAAACATAAAAACCATCCACGTGCCTTGGAATTGGAGTGGGCTCTGTTGTGAAACACTCCTGGGGGGAGGTTCAGCCTGTCCCTCTGGATGTCTTCCCTCAGACTGTCCGGTGGGGACCCGGTGGCAGAGGCACCATATCCTGACACCCTAAAAGACAAAGGGAGCTCTGAGAGATGGGGCACTGCAGTCAGTGGTACAGGTTACCTTGGGAATTCAGCTTTTCACACTGTGCTGGCCAGATTTCTAACCTGAGCCTGTCCCACATGTGGGTCCTGGGGGACACACAGCACCCCATAACTCCTACACCTCCCAGCTAATCCTTTGGCGTGCACAGTAGGTCCCCAGGGCAAACACAAGGGTTTTAAAAATGCTCTTATTGTGGGTGAAATTCAGGTGGTTTATTAGAAAACAGCCAGGTGTGTACAGGTATACAAAACACAAACATATTTTGGGTAAACATAACAGATAATAATAAGGAAGGAGCATGTATTCATATATAAAATTTTATTGAGCATTTAAATATTAGCTACTAATAAAAACCAATATTTTATAAGAGGTATCACACACCATTTCCAGTCACAATTGTGAGAGAAATCAGTGAAGTGTAGGCAAATATTTGTTCTTAACAGAGACAAAGTTTGCAGAAATACATATCCAAATTTTATGTCTTATTAAAAACTTATTGCTCTTGACATCAATAAATAAGTGTAGAATATTTGGGAAGTGGAGGCAAAGCATAGCTCTGCCATTAAATGGTTTTACCTGAGCACCAGCCTCTGCCTTCTCTGTTAAGTTGTTGTTTGGGTTTGCAATCCAGAATGTGCTGACAGCCCTGAAAAATCAAAATCAAAATGATCCTAAGCAGTTACCAAACAGGAAGGGATACATTTTCATAGCACTGCCCTGGACTTGAGCCACAGCTCTCCTATTGACTTTAAAACTCCACACAACCTTTTAATGACACTCTTTAAGGAAAATAAACCATCTAGTAATGTCAGAGTGGTCATTTATGGAGCCACATGCTAAACCTGTTGGAAATTATGTGCGAACGTTAACACAAAATCCATGCTCTGTTCAATGCAGCTGAAGCAAACCCAAGGGTTGGGGGTTTTCTTTAAGTTAAGAAGCTTTAGAAAATGTCTGAAAAGTGAAACTTTTTTGGAACTTTGGGGGCAATGGCAGGAGTTGGGGGATTCTCTATTAATTTATGAAGCTTCTACATGAAAAAAAAACAAAACAAACAAAAAAACCACATATCCTTGCAAGCCTCAAATGGCCCATTAAGAAGAAGATTAAGGAGATATAATGTTGCTGTTTGTCCCAGTAAGGAGTTTTTCTTCTGAGGGAAGATCAGTAGTGATACACACAGAAGCCAGATATAACTACAAAAACACTGTCATCTGGTGACTTACTTCATTGATAACATCTTCTGCAAGTGATAAAGATCATGTATAAAAACACTGCTTAACCTTCTATCGCTGTGAGAGGTGCCTCCATCAGTCCTGGAGCTGACTCGAGCTACAGGCAGTGTACATAATTGTGGACTGATCTTAAAACTACTCTGAGGAAGATTACATGCATAATTAAGGGGAAATTGCAAAATACTGGATTTAAAAATACCCTCAGCTCTCACAGAGAATATTTGATTCAGTGTCATAGAGTAAATGTCTACATAAAGATGCATGAAGATGTGTGACTCACATGATCAACCAACAAATCACCATGGTTAATCTAGAAATTTTTATGACTGCAACATTTTCAAATTTAAATAAGATATACTTTAAAATGCACCATGCCAAGTAATATTAATGAGATTCTTGTTCTTTCTCCTCCATTCTCAGAAGGTGCAGGGCCACGTCTTTCCTGTAATGATCATCTTTGGTAGAGGTGGTATTTTACAATTTCAGTCTATTTAATATTAATTGACATGCTCAGGGATATTGCATTAAACCCTAATTTGACCAAAAGGACTTAGCACAAGCCTCCTTTGATGTAGAGTCTTGTGAAGATAAATTCAGAAACCCTTCTTTTAAATGTAAATACTAAATCAGGCTAGTTAAAGTACCAGCTATTTGTTACTAAATCTTACAGAAACCATAACTTTGTACTTAAATGATCCCTGTCAGCATTTAAATTCCCTCTTCAGGCATACAAAAATTCCTGTTGACGTCAGTTATGTCTGTGCAAGACTGCAAGATTAACTAATATTTACCTACTTGGTTATTTTTGTATACAGAAGGATACTTGAAATAAATCCATTTTCTGGAATCATATCCTGTAATTTCCCCTTGATGGGCTGCAACTGTACATAACATCTGGAGTCACAAACAGTATAGTCCCCATAGGTACAGCTCTGCTGGATTGCACTGTTTTCCTGGCAGTCACCCCTCAAACTTGTCATCTGCTGCTCTTGTTTCTGCCTCAATGAGGTGTCCAAAAGAGAGTTAAAAACGAGGCACAACACAAGCAGGTACCCAATTCCCACTGACTGAGTGTTGGAAGTCCCCCAGGGCCCTACACAAGGGTACAGCGCCTTGGGGTGAGCCACAGGGAGGGTAACAGGACTGCCACTGAGCATGTCCCTCCTGGCCAGCTGAGTCTTGCAAACACAAATAGGAAATGGATTTAGACAAAAATGCAAGTGTCCCTGCCAGCCTGCTAAGATCAGCAAGCCTGGCTGCTTCCACCCTCCCGAAAGATGGGCAGGAGCTCTGCTAAGGAGGCCGTGGAAGGCTAGTTTTGGACAGAAAGCTGCAACAACAAACTGCTCATTGTTTTAAACAGCATTTCAATTGTAGACTTTCATTTTTCTCTATTTAGCTGTAGTCTGGCTAATTTTGCTTCAGATGGCTGCATGAAAAACCAGACTTGTATCCAAAACCAGATTTTAGCTTCAATTAATAGCATTAGTCCCAGCTTCAGGCTTGCAGGGCAGCCCTGAAAAGTTACACACTGAAACTGTAGTGATCACTCTCATGACCAGGACTAATGTGATTTAAAGATCACTTACATTTGAACTCAGAGATAAGAGTCCATGCCATCAGAACAAAACCCCAATAACTGATCAATTTCAGCATGTCACTGATAGAAAACCCAAGCCTGGAAAGGCTCCCACCTGCAGTACTGTCACAGTGGCATTTTACTGTATGTGCCAGCATGAAACACTGTCCCAAACACAGGCTGCAGCCTTGCTGCTGTGGCCAACACCAGATGATTAAAATGCCTCTAAACACTGAATTATATATAGTTCAGCAACACAATATACGTGACCTTTACGCACTGCAACGTTAGACATGAAAGGCTCCAGCAGCCTGCACACGCCTGCCATGTGCCCAGCACTGAGCACATCCCAGCCTGCTCCCAGCCTCCTGAGGAACCCAAGCTGCTCTGGCTTGCAGAGCAGCACAAGCCTGGCACAGAGCAGCAGATGGAGAAGGGGAGCGCAGACAGCTCTGTGTGACCTGCACACAGCGGAGCACAAACCACTCTGGCAACGTACATCTAAAATTGCATCCTCTAAAACCTCGGCAGGGGAGGGGGGAAACCTCCTTTCTGGCTTACTCTGTCTCAAGGGCTGGAGTTTCTTGATCTGGTGCTGAAGCAGGTACCTGTCTGTGTTATTTAACTGCCTTGCTCTGATACACATGCTGTTCTTTGGAACTGCAGATTATTTTAAATTCTTTCAAAGCAAGGCTTTTTATTACATTTTAACTACTCTTCATTTTAATGACTATAGATCAAAGCCACAAGATTCTTTCAAAGAATCACATATTTAATCTTTACTATAAAATCTTCTCACTGATTCAACTACTCGAAGCCCTCAGGGTCACCATGACCAGGGCTGGATCTCACTTGGATTCTTGATTGCACTATTGCACCCCACACATCCAGATAAACCCTTGAGTACCTCCCTTCTGATAAACCCTTGAGTACCTCCCTTCTGATAAAGAACAAGACCATACACCATTCTTCTAAGGACCATTATTAGCACAAGGCTTTATTTTTCCCCAGACACATTGCTTCAATTCCAGAGGTTTAATACCCAAGGGAAAGAAAGAAAGCTAAACTACATCCACACATACTGCACAAGCCTCCTGTCAACCTAAGGGCTCTGTACACAGAACTAGGCTCTACAGACAGAGAAAATCACAAATATGAAGAGGCAATCGAAAATTGTGAGTGACCTGAACAATATAAATCAAGTGTAGGACACATGAAGAGTGCTCCTATGTTGTACAGGTTCTGTGTTGCATTTTCACGAATACATTCTTTCAGGGACCCTTTCACACATGGAGCACATCTCTATTTTGTGTCTTACACAGCTTTTTCAGTCCTTACAGGACTGAGAAAAAGTTATCAGGAAAAACACACGAGGTCAGGGAGTGTCTGCCCGAGCACCCATGTAGTGAATGAGGAAATGCTCACAGACACCAAAATATTGCTCAGGGTCCTGCAGAGCACACAGCAACTGGATATGCTGGGACTGGAGCAGGAATGTCCCTTTTCCAGCTGGGACATGTATAGCTTTTGTTGTGACCTCTTTTTTTTAAGCTCCTCTTCACAATGCCCTTGTAAGTGTCTAGGTCAAAGCCAAGTTCCTGAGGACTTTCTGGCACTGAAGTGACCATTTGGATCTGTTCGGCTCATATTTCATTGCCTTTGTCACATAAACATTTTGGGATATATTTCACGTTGCCCTGACTTGAACAAGCCCTGTCTTTTTGATCTCATTCCAAATTAAAGGTCCATTGCTTCAGTCAGTTCCATTTATACTTCACTGCTTTAATTTTAAATGAAAGTTCCCATTATCACAAACTGTCCAGAATTACCATGGCAAGGATTTCCCTATATCTGATCACCCTGTATCTGATCTGATAATATTAATTAGGCTGTCCTGAGAACCTGACATTTATTTCAAACAGCTGCACTACCAGAGGAGCAGTCCTAACTCAAACAAGGGAGAAGTCAGGATATTTCTTGGGAAGAAGACACCTTATTTCAATATACTGATTTCTCTTTGCATCACAAATGCCTCTTGCTGTTTAGCCCTGGCTAGGCAAAGAACTGAACCCATTACTAATAAAATATGTCTCCTACCAGAAGGCCATGAGTTCCATATGGCAGCACGCCCAGAGAAGCAGTGGTGACAGCCAAGTTATCAAGGCATGTTGGGGTTCTTATCCTCCTCTCTCATCCACATCCTCAGCCAGGTGAAAATGCACAGGGTAACTGCCCAGGATTTGTTGCCCCATGTTTTTTTAGTTGCACTCCTGACATGTGAACAGAGCTAAAATTCCTTAGGATCTGTTGAGACAAATGTAGATCCGGGTAAGGCATTGCAACAGAAACACACACAAAAAGAAAAACGGGTTTGGATTTTTTTTTCTCTCTCATTAGGCAATAGTTTGGCGGCGTGGAACGTGGTCTGGTCCCAGGAGGAAGTGTGAGCTCCCTGTTTCCACCCCGAGCAGCTCAGGACCTGCCGAGCCGTGTGCCAGCGGCCGCACACCTCCGGGCACGGGGCTGCCGAGGAGCAGCTGCCAGGCAGCTTGTGCAGCGTTCAGCAAGAGCAGTGACAGACACACCGCTCCTGCCAGCTGCAGAAAGGGGAGCACTTGCCACCAGGCTCTATTTCCTGGCAGCTCCTACTGCCGAGGGGTTTTGGCCCAGACCTGCACAGCTCCCCAGTTCCCACCACCTGGTACGGGAGCAACTTTACACAAAGCCCCTGCAACAGCAAGACTGCACCAGAGCATGTGAGACAACTGAGGGGAGGCAAAGCACGCAGGGTGAGACCCAGCGCTTCTCTGAACCAGGGAGGGAGCAGGTTTGCTCTGCAGGAACCACAGTTTCTCCAGTGACATCTCATGAACTAACTTTGCACGGGCCCTACTGACAGCAATGCTGCTAAAGAATCCCCTCAAAGGGTATCCCCTGGAAGGGCAAGTTTCTGCAGACACAGTGAAGAAAATGTCTCATTGCAAGTCTGGTTTTGCAAGACTGGCCAACAAATTTCCCCCTTTTTCATAGACAAATATACTTTTTCACACACACACAATGGTAATTGGATGCTTTATATTGCTTGTTTACGAAACAGGAAAGGAACTATCTGAAACCACCTACAAGTAAATGTATTAAAAATTACTCACTTTCATGTCCCCTCCAAATGTATCAAAAGAGAGAAACTGGCATTGATATTGTCCATAACAGGAGTCTTCCATCTCTCCTTGAATAAGTGTATTTCTGGTCAGAAAACCAAGCTCTGCCCTCATATCAACACCATCTCTGACTTCTCCAGTGGGAAGACAAAGTGGGCTGCCTGTGGAAACCAGAAAACTTTTTACTCAGGATGAAAACAGCATCTTTATTATTGAGTTGTTCTGAGCAAATGCACACCTTTCCTTTAAGCAATCACCAAGTCTAGGGACCTGCCAGTTGTTAGTATCTGATCCCAGAGGCTGCTACAAAGGACTGCTGCCTCTGGTAAAATTTCCAAGCCCCAAAGTAGAATTAGGGCCTTCAGCTTAAATATGTGCCCTTGTGTTTACAGGGGAAAAACTACTTAAAAAGACAAGTACATGTAGAATGTAAAAGACACTACAATGTAAATATTTACCACAAATGAGTACCCTGATAAAAATATTTCATAGCATCGATTTTCACTTGACTGCTTTTCCTTGGACAAGGAAGGAGATTAAACTCTTCAGCCTGATGCATAGAATAGTCTGTACTGGCAGTGACAATACCAGGTCATCAGGTAACCAACTTGTAACCTCATCCACCAGATGAGGAATTATTCCTTTGGACACTTCCACTTTAAATCCATTATGAGGCAGGCCTGAAAAAATGAAGCAATCAATTATTTTTACAGCTGCACGTGGCAGAATCATGCAATTAGATGAAGAGCATGCTGATTTAATTTTGAGCTAGATAACCCTAAGCATGATAGAAGTGCTCTAGCTATTAAATATGTCAGTGCCATCTCTTTGTAGAAAGCTAAAATGTTACTTTGAGAGAGTACTTCTGCTAGCTTGGTCAACATCCATGTGAGCCAAAGACTATGCAATGATTATCATTGCACGGTTCAGATTCACTGCAGCCAGGAAAAGCAGAGCAAAGCTACAGAAGACAAGCAATGCTCAGGGAAGACTGGACCTTTCATCCATCCACTGGAAGCAGCAACAGTAAAACAGGTACTGCTGTATGTGAGGAAATCTGTTTGGGCTATGGCTAACCCTGTCATTTCATTCCCGTGATACTCCTGCTTATCTTCCGCTGTGGAAAGCTGATCCCCTCCGAGGATCCCCCTCAGCGCCCAGGACTGCCTGAAGGAGACAGGCAAGGAGCAAACGGAGCATTCCGAGCCCTCCACCCCGCGGAGAACTTGGGCAGGAGGAGCCCGCAGCATGGCACAGCTCCCCTCCCTCCGGCACGGGTGGCCAGGTGCACGTTCCCCCGGGTACCCGCCGCATCCCCCCGGTACCCGCCGCCCCCCGCCCCGGGCCCG
>VXBQ01002820.1:11902-23083 GCA_013400175.1 Phainopepla nitens
AACAGTAACTTTTTCAAGTGTTCTGTTCAGCCAGATTTTCTGGACTAATGGACCATGGGAGAGTGGTGGGGATGTTGAGCCACTCCTTCCCAGAGGGGCTCCGCGAGTCTCCAGGAGAGATGTCCCCAAAATCTGCGTCAGGGAGCAGAACAAGCTTCATGTCTCCGCCCTGCACTTCAACCTTCCGTGCATACAGAAACAAAATCCCCATTTCCTGCTTGAGATGCAGTAGGATGGAGACCAAAGGTGATGTCTTTTAATGGATTTTACCTAGAGGAGATTTTTGTATTTAAATTACATACACCTTTAAAAATGAAGGGTAACAGCTTCTTGAAAGTCCTAGGCTTATTACACTCTACTAAATTTCCTTAATTACCAAATTTGCAAATGTTACCAGAGCCGTGGAGCAGTCACAGTTGAGGTGAAGCTGTGGTTTATTGAGGAACTGCTGCACCTTTTGACAGAAGCCAACTTTTCCACAGATGCAGGAAGACTAATTCATTTCATTTCCATTTGCTTGCCTGCCTGAGCTCAATGGCTTCTTCATCCAAGGCTCTGAAGAGAATTGGCCACTGAAAAAAACAACAAAGTGGGCTTTAAGTAAGAAACACAGTATGTATTAATCCTCAAGGGATAAAAAAATGAGGTGTGAAAATCCACTAGTTCTAAAAATCTTGTTTGTGGTCACTACATACATCTGTCAGTTGGGTCACGGACAAGAAGACTTTCTTCGTTTAAGTTGGTTTTGAAATAAACTGGTGTTTCCTTTTCTATTTATCTGACACATTAAGGCTTCATCCCTGAAAACTCTGGCTGGGAGCAGCTCATGTCCGTGCTGTTTGAGTCTCTCATCCTTCAAAACAGGGTGGTCCCCTACAAGTTGCTTGCTGGGGCATAGGTCTCATGGGTCCTTGAGAATAAGTCTGAATAAATTCATTAATAACCCATTTGTCCACTGTATTGAATTCCACTAAATTCTGTGATTTGGGACAAATGGGTAAACACATGTGCAACTTCCATTGTTCCATAATGCAAAACATTTATGTTTTTAAATCCTGAAAAATGGATATTCATTTATATGGTGACCTAAATATGTGTTTCTGTCCCAGAGTCATTGCAAGACAGAGCTGGGGAGACCTCAGCTGTTCAGCTCATTCATTCCCTATACCCCAGACAAGCCTTGCTGTGATTTTTTGCCCATTCTTCTTATTTGTTATTACTCATCTCTGATGATGGATATTCCATCATCTCCACTTTGATGGCATACCATCTACTAGTCAAAATGCACTAAAATATAATCAGGTGGAAATCAGCATGTTTTAATAGTTACTAGTAAATATCCTAGAAAAAATTAATTCTCATAGCAAAACAAGATTAAGAATAATGTTTTCTAATACGACTGCATTTGAAAATTTACTTAATTTGATTGAAACTGTTCTTGGCACCAGACCTCCCTCCCCTCCAAGCCCCTTCACTCTTTATTTTTCACCTGGATCAGCTCAGTGATCTTCCTAGGACAATTGAACAGCACAGGGTGATGTAGTGAGCAGTCAGGGTGGGGAGGGAAGCAATTCTTTAAGCTGGCATTGTTGAAAGGGAGACAGTCCTTGCTTTGAACCATCCTGCTGCCGGTTCAACACGCCTGCTTTGCTCCCCTTCCCCTCAACCCAGCAGGCTGCCTGTCTTCACCAGCAAGTTAAAGCAGAGAAGAGCTGCTGGGGATGAGCTCAGGGTCTCCCGTTCTTGAAAAATCACAGCAAAGCGTTTTGCTTTTCAAACACATGTCTAACCCAACAGGAATAATTTGCGAAGGAATCCTGACTCTACTTGTCGTTCAGTTCATTATCTTTATGATCTCGTCCCTAAAAACACTTAATGGTTAATAAACCTTAAGGAAATACAATCTTACAGGCAAATGTTTTGGCTGAGCATCTGCTTCAATACTGGGAAGGGCTGGTCTTTTGTATCTTTAATTACCTTTTTGACCTTTTCAGAATGTGGAGTTTTGCATTAGCCATAGGACAGCTGCGCAGAATCGGTGACACTGAACCCCTGGCTACGCATCCCCCACAGATGCTTTTGCTCCACAGCTATTTTAATGCTAACCTTTCTGCAGGTTCTGTTTTTTCATCCCAGAAAGGCTCTTTAAAAGCCCCAAGGAAGTGTCCTAGCATTTCCAGCATGTCCATAGGGAGGCCCAGCGGCAGTTTGGAAGAAATCTGAGTTTTGTGATGCCAGTTCTCCAGCCTGTGTCAAGATATGAGTGCAGAGCCTCATTTGCATAGATGCAAGCGCTTTAGAGGAGAGCTCAGCTTTGTGTTCCATGTTTGTAGGAGCTCCCCAGTCCCAAGTGAGGTGATCTTTGTGGTCAAAGCTGGACTGCACCACAGGGGAAAGGAAGAGTTTCAGAGATCAACCTAATGCCATCTTCGTCTGAGCTTGAGAATTCACAGCAAACACAGTGGGTAAATCTAATCCTGAGTGCTGGTCTGGGTGTGTGCTTAGCTGATTAAATCATCGTGGCCTGACTGGTGTGACCATCTTAGCTGTGTGGGAGGAGATGAGGAGACCATGGGGATGATGACACCACAGGAATGATGAGACCATGGGGAGCAAGGAGGTACACTTTTCCTCCAAGGACTCTGTGCTGCACCACCTCCTGCAGATTAATGCACAAACTCACTCTTTCTTGCAAAACAGTTCTGAGGGGAAGCTGCACCTTTTTACTCATGACCCCATGGGTCAGCACACCAATCTGGAAATGCCTGAGGGGATTTTGAAGACCCCTTCCCAGCTTTGAGGAGATGAGCCACCTGGCAAGTTATTCTAGAGTGGGGCTTGCTCAGCTTCTTTCTCTGTTTTGTATAAAATAATTAACTGGCGGGGAGAGAGAGACAGAGAGAGCATGTGAGTTTGCAGCTCATTGCCTAGGCATTAATCTAGAAGGAGACCAAGTCCCTGCTCTTAGAACTGTTTAAGTGAAAGAGAAAACTGCCAGAGCTCCACAGACTCTGCCCAAGGACCTTCTTTGTACACAAAGGAAACCAGAAGTTAAACCAAGACTAATGGGGAGCAACGACTGTGGAATTTCTGGATCAACAGCGGCCTCCTTCATGTCACTGCCCAGGGACCAATGAAGCCTGAAGAACACGTACCTCAGTTGCAGACCTCTCGCCCTGAAGTCTTTCCTTGGATTCAATGTCGTCAACATGGCCAAGCATTTTGAAAGTACTTGCTATCTCGACATCTAAGTACAAGTGTGATCAAGCTAAAAGGAAAATACTTGTTTCCATTAGTAAGTTCCCAGCAGATTATCCCCACAAGGCAGGAAAGCAAGGAAGCAGGGAGTTCCCTGGGACGACACCTCCACAGCCGCATGGGTCCAGGCAGAGAGTCTTCAGTGGCAGTGGCTGCCTTTCCCTGTCACTCTTTGGCTGCTCTGTCTCTGGCAGTGTTGGCGTTGTCTCTGTCCTCTTGAGCAGCAGCCTCAGGTCCAGAGGTCCAGCTGGTGTTGATGAGGTGAAGTGTGGGTGCAGCTCTGTCCTGCAGGAAGGAGCTCAGGGATTCCTGCTGCTTCTGAATGGCTGGTGTCCAGGGAGTAGAAGGCTTTCCACCAGCCCAGCTTGGCTGGAACACTAAATTAATTTTCTTCCTAGTTACCAATATCTGTTAAAGGCAGATAGGAATGGAGAGGGGATACCCTCATTCCTGCCCAGTCCCTGTGTTTTTTAGAGTGAAAGGCCCTGGAGGAAAGGTTTGCCCTTACTGTAGACATGATTTAGCTGGAGCTGCCTCCTGCCTTCCATCAATGATATGTCACTGCAATGGAAGCCCTTAGATAGTGGTGTGTTTATAGAGCCTTTGTTCTCGTGTTCAGTGAATTGATCTCCATCTGAGAAAGTATCACTCACTGTCAGAATTAAAAAACAGCCCATGAAAAAGAAAAGGAGCAGCCTGACTTCAAAGGGCTGTGGTTCTTTTCTTGTGGCCTCTCCTAACCTGCACGCAGCTGAAAAACTTGTTTGACCCAATTCATTTCAGGCCTCCTTCCTCCCCTCAAACAGACAAAGACGCACAAACAATAAGCTCATTCAGGTGCAGAAGAGGGAGGGAAACCCGGAGACCCAGGCGAGGCTCCTGCTGCACACACCCTGTTCCCACAGATAAGCACAAAGCCGGAGGAGTGACAGGTTATCTTGGGCAGATCCAGCTACATGCAAGGTCTCCTTGAAGTCAGTGGTGTGTGTCTGTCGAGAGATGATATCTTTTATTAGGCCAACTGGTAGAGTCTGAAAAACTAGACAAGCTCTCAGGGGCCCAAAACCTTCTTCAGGCCAGGGAAATATCTGGGACACCTGAAGCCAGGAGGTGCATGAGATGTTGTAGGGTAGGAGGTGGGTAGAGTTAAGCACCTTTAGTGTCTGGTGGATTGGCTTTGCATAAGAAGCCTTATAATGACATTCCAGTGCCTAACGGGACTCAGAGAGACCTGCAGAGGGACTGGGGACAAGGCACGCAGGGACAGCACCCAGGCAATGGCTTGCCAGTGCCACAGGGCAGGGACAGGTGGCATATTGGGAAGGAATTGCTGGCTGGNGTTTAAGTGATTTTTCTTTTTTTTTCTTGAGGGGCACCAATTTAGCTTCTGACTCACTAAATGACATCTCATCTCTGACTGGCGAATGGCCAAGGGTGGGACAGCAGCAGCAAACCCTCCCATCAGTTTAGAATGCCATGGAAAGGTCCTTCAAGGTCAGTACCAGGCATTAACAGGGTGCCTGGCCTGGCAGCTGTGACCTTGGAGTTTCCAACACCTGATAACATGCTCAGGAGAGTTATCTCTGCAGCAGAGGTACCAAACCACTCCCAAGCAGGGCTGTCTGCAGCGGACAATCCTTTTTTCCAGCAGGAACACAACCTCCTACAGAGAAGATCTCTGGATGTTTTTCCCCTCTTTCTATTTTTAAATGTGCTCCAAGCTAAAATCTTCATTTTTTCTCTTCAGTGATGCATGTGCCTGCATTTCCTCAAGCTGATATTTGTTATTTTCTCCCTTGTCTTTTGCAGGAGAAATGTCTTAACATTTGCAAAAAGTACCTATTGTTTTTGCACTTTAGAAATGTGAATGTGTCACTATAGCAATTATCTCTAAAACCTAACTAAACAGGCCTAATGCTCTTAACAGGAACTTTGTCGCCTCTGAGCACTTTTGTCTTCATTAATGAGTCACTGAAAAGCAAATTATCACTGGTGTCGATGTCTCAGTCCTGCTTCACTGCAGCTGGATGTAGCATTGCCTCAGTGCAAGCAGAGCTCAGCCACGGACCTGCCCTGTGTGGGGCAGAAGCTCTGCAAGTTTTTTGTTGGATGTTGATGATAAGGTGCAAGAAGCCCAAATAAAACCAGCCACTGGGTAGGAGCAGTCTGGTGAGCATGAGTACGAATTTCCAGGTGCCTGAGAGGGCTTGGTGGCTGGTCCAAAACAGCCAGGAACAGGCTAATAACATGTGAAGGAGTCTGGGTTTGGAGATTATATTGCTGGGAAGAGGGACAAGGGTCAAAACCAGCATGGACACTGCACACCTTGAGCTTTGAGGTGCTTCCTCAAGGCTGTAAAACCTGCCTTGCCCCGTGGTGACCAACAGCACGGAGATGCTCTGTGCTGTTACACCCAGCAAGAGTGAACACAGCAGATACAACTCCAGCCAGCCTGATCCAGCAATCCCCAGTAAATAACCCTGCACAAAAAGCTGTTTGTGAACCTACTTCCTTCGGCCTAGAAATGAGTTTGTCTTGGTCATGCCGAATCACCTAGCTAGACCTTGTTCATGGAGGAGACTTCCAGGTTTTCCATAAGTAATCATGCCCACAGGTAGAGTTCTTTGCAGGCATCAGTGATGCTCTGCAAGGAGACAGCACCCTGAGTGATTTTAAGCTTGCACATCGAGGCCAGGTTGGATAGGTCTTGGAGCAACCTGGTCTAGTGGAAGAGGTGGCTGCTCATTGCAGGAGGGTTGGACTAGTTCATTCTAAAAGGTCTCTTCCTGCCCAAAACCTTTGATAATTCCATGAGCTCTGAAAGGCAAAAGGATTGACCACTGAGTTCACAGCCACCAGCAGAGCTGTGGTTTCTGTGTCTATGCTCTGCATCTCTATCCCTTTTGTTAGTGATCACTAGGTAATAGGTGGAATTACCTGGCACTTCCTGTGGGCTTCGGTCACGTGTGAGGAGAGTTGCTCAGCTGTGGTAGGATGTCATCTAGCTTCTCCAATTAGCCATGCTGGCGCTCTCAGCTTCCTCATTTTCACAGAGTCATAGAATCCTGGAATGGTTTGGGTCTGAAGGGACCTTTACTGGTCATCTAGTCCAACCCACCTGCCATAGGCAGGGACACCTTCTGCTAGACCAGGTTGCTCAGAGTACATCTGTCTCTGTCATTCCTGCGTGTTCCTGTTTACATGGTGATTGCACTAGAAAGGGCTGCAGAACTAGGTGAGAGGAGCTATTCTCTCCCCTGATGGCATTTCCCTGGACAAGGGTTAGGAAGGTGATACACAGATTTATCTGTCCTGCCTAGGAGGTGGTGACAGTCCTTGTGTCTGTCACCTGAAGGTTTCCCTTGAGCCCCGATAATCTGAAGTGTTATAACTCATAACTATTATCAGGCACTTCCAGAATAGCCAGGGTGGGAAGACTTTCCCCTGCAAGCTCCCTGCTTGCTACTCCTAGCTCTCATGCTCCTGAAAGAGAAATAATCTCCTGCCAAGGTCTTTCACTCCAGTGGCAAAAAGATTTGGGAAGTGCACGAGAGATGCTAATCCTGGCATTCATCTCCACCAGGCTCCAACACCTCGAGCCTCATGTATGGCTCTGAAAGGTGTCTTTGAGCCAGTCCCAGCAGTGTGGTGCATTAGACTCCCTCAAAGCCAGCACACACATCCCTGGGCAGCCTCTGGGATGGGCAGTTTATCATTGTCCCTCGGTGAGCCTTTACCCAAGGTGCAGATGAGGACTGCTGGATCCCCACGCCCAGCCCAGCCCCACGCCCGCTGCTCCGCTGTAGCCTTGCAATTCCTAAGCTATCTATCACGGCACATTTATTCTGACACCCTGTGAGTGCGCAGGTTAGTGCTGCTCTGCCAGGCTCAGCGCAGGCTTCTAAATATATTAGTGAAGGGGAAAGATCTGGGATGGCTTCCAATTTTAACCAAGGTCACATTGGCGAGTGCTGGTGTGCAGCGCGAGGATATTATCCACAGCATCTTTCATCGAGCCGTATTCCAGCTGCGTGCAGCATTCCTGTGCTGCGACAGAAGGATAAAGGGAAAGCATGGCAGGAGCGAGAAGCCTGGGAGATAACTAAAATTTGGCTGCAGGTGTGCTGTGTGCTTCAGGATCTTTGCCCCTCTGGTTATTTTTCTACCAAAAAACCCCAAACGCAAACCGTGTTGCTTACCTGCCTCGAATGGTAGACTCAGGCGTAATGTTTTGCAAACAGCTCAGAGCTTTAGGCTCTTGGATTCATCTAAGCAGACAATTTTCCCATTAGGAGACAGCCAAATGCTCCAGGGAAACATACGTTGCTGGAAATGGCACCTGCATTCCAGATTTACCCAAGTCTCTTGATGATGCATCCTAAGAAGAGCTCTCTTCCTAGCCACAAGAAAGGGCTGGGAAAGTTTAGGCAAGGCCAAGCATTGGAGGTGAGACACATCACAGAAGAAGGTTTGAAATCCCCCCTCTGGCAGCAGTGACTCTGCGACTCTCTCCATGGGAAACGGATGAGATCTGGACTTTTAATTGCAGCCCTGGACTGGAGGAGGAGACCCAGGAGGAGCAGAAAGAGTGAGGAATAAAGAAGAGGTGCATAATTTGAGAGAGCAAGGAATGAGGCTGGAGGCTCTGGCTGAGGACACTGCTCAGCAGTGGCCAGTTTATGAGCCTGGCAAAAACGGCATGAGGAGGTTTTCTCGGCTTTTGGTGAGGCTGAGGAGCCCCTTAAGGTTGGGGCAGCTTCCCCATTCCTGCAGCCAGGCAGTGAAGAGCCCTGTGCTCCCCTGAGAGGGAAGAGCAGAGCCTGGGGCAAGAAGGGACAGTTGCCATAAATTACCTGTCTGTCTTTTCTAGGCTCAGTGACCAAGAGCTGTGCTGGGGTCTCACTTAACCCTGATAAATGTGGGGTTGGGAAGGATGCTGGGAACATCCTGGTGATATGTTTTCCTATAATCATTCATCCATGGTGAGGCAGAAAGTGGGGCAGGGATTAAATTTATTTTCTTAAAGAAACTCCATCTTCTGCCTAACTCCCCCTCTAAAGCTACTAGATACATTTCAAGATGGTGAAGGGCTAGGAATCCCAAAGGTACCCTTATGCCTTAGATGCAAATAAAGCACCAGGTAGAAAAGAAAGACCTTTTCTGTGTCTCAGCAAGGGGAAGGCTGTCAGGGGAGGTTCCTGAAACGTGAATAGAGCTGAGCAGTGTCACGGAGTCCCTTGGCCGCAGGATGAGCATCGGGCAGGCTGAGGAGGATCCAGCTGTGCCACACTAATCTGGTTCTCTGAGGCCACACTTAGTTACTAATGTGGTTTGTCAGGAGGGAGGGCGATGCTTTATCTACTTGCCTCTATTTTTAGCTGCCTTGGGTCAGCAAAACGACTCAGGCAGCGGCACTGAGGGACCTGCATCTCCAGATCCAATTGTCCGGCTCTGAGCCGTGCCCTACGCAGATAGCAGCCTGAAATCAGTCATTCCTCCTTTCTTCCCTGCTCATCCTGCTCCCACTGATTGGTCTCCACCTCCTCTTGTTGGCCCCAGCTCGTGGCTGTGTTACACTGCCCCAGCCTGGCAGTGTGGAGATCTCCAGAGCTGGTGCTCGAGGTCTGCTCAGCCTTGTTCCGAGGTTTTACAAGTGAGCTGAGTGCCTGAGGGATGGAGGGGCACACCCCTGAGGGGCTGTGGTGTCTGCATCTTGCTCCTGCCTCCTGCTTTGGGACACCCAGGAAGAGGAGCACACCTGCTCTGTGAAACCCATGGGCTTTCCTCCATCACATGAAGAATTGAATTGTTATTAACATGCCACATTAAGTGTTGGGAGGGGTTGGATAAGCTTTCTCTGGATTTGTCCCCGAGTTAGATTGTACTTGAAATTACTGCATGGCTTTTGGAGGAGCAGATGTTCAGGATCAGTGCCAAAATCCTGCTCCAGTACTGCTCTGGGTTTCCAGGGCTGGCTGTAGGGCAAGGGCAGTGGCAGGGATGTTGGTCTGCAGTTATCCTTCCATTCCATTCCTGAACAGAGGTTGAAAAATCAATGCCACACGGTACAGTCAGAGCAGGGTTGCATGGACTCTCTGAACTGAAGCATAGTTTTGGTCTAGAAATCATCTAACAGTGTCTTGCAAAACTTCCAGGATTTCCTGAGCTGGACTGGAACAGAAATGCCACAGGCAGTGCTGCCAACCCTGAGCATTCAAATACCATGAGTCAGCCCCTCCCTGACTCTTCCAAGTCTCTTCTCCTTTAAAGGCTTAGTTTTTAAAAAAGTGAGGTTAAACTTGGTTCCTATTTTCCGGGTTTCTCTGCTCCTCTTCTCCCCCGCCGTTTGGGGAGGCTAGAACCTTAACTGTTTTGGGAGTGAGGAGATTGTTTCTATAATGAGGAGGAAATGCAATGCCTGAGCCCCTGGAGCAGGGCCCTGAGTAACGTTGTTATGTGGCTTTATGATAAATTTGGGAGATTTGGCAGCACTTCAGTCTGGCTCCTTGTTTAATTGCCTGCAGATCCTGCCTTGTCATTAACACAAGAGGTCAAGGTGCTGGCAGGAGTTCTGTGATTTGTGGAGGCATACTTAGCTTATAAAAACACCTCTGTCTTTGCCTCCCAGCGAGCCTTCCTTGTTCATCCAGCTGTTACTGTTGTTCTCCCCCTCTCCTGAGCTCCTTCAGCACACTCTTCCTTGCCTTTTGTGAGGTGTCTTAAGCAATGCCTCTGCTCAAGCACACTTCTGGCCAGCTACACACCCACTGCAGCAGCATCTGGGCATCTGAAATGCTCATTAAACTTGGTGTATTTTAATAATTGAAATGTCCCTGAAATGTCCCGTAGAAATGTCTTCTTCCTCTAAGGGAATGAGGCAGAGAGGATGGGAAGAGAGCAGAGCCCGAGGAGCATCCAGCAAGATCTTTGAATAAAGAAGGAGCATCTACCAGGATGCATGCCACAGGTCTACTGAATGATAGAGATATTTAGGCTGTAAAAGACCTTTAAAAGCATTGGGTTCAACCATTCTCCCACTGTCAAGACCACCACTAAACCATGTCCCCGAGTGCCACTTCTACAGGTTTCTGGTCTTTCTCAGTTGTCCCTGGAGTCAGGGTTTGAGGAGGCTGAGAATTCCCTCAAAACCAGGGGTTGCTCGTTATGGATTGCTCTAAGCCCTGTATGACTCCTTTTGGCCACAAACACTTACTACCTTCTGACAACACAACAAGAAGATGTTACTCCAAAGGGACAGGATTTGGCTAAGCAGCATCCAGCATTATTCTTTTTTTATTACTAGATTATTGAAGGGCTGGCTTGCACGGGCTTTGTGGGATATCCTGGTACCTAAAGGAAGATGATAAAAAATTATCGAGAGAAAATTTTTGACATGGGAAGATAATGATAGGCAAGTGGGAAAGGTTTTAAACTGAAGGATGTGATATTTAGGTTAGCTATTCAGAGGAAATTCTTGTCTGTGAGGTTGGTCAGGCCCTGGCCCAGGGTGCCCAGAGCAGCTGTGGCTGCCCCTGGATCCCTGCAGTGTCCCAGGCCAGGCTGGACATTGGGGCTGGAGCAGCCTGGGACAGTGGGAGGTGTCCCTGCCCATGGCAGGGGTGGAGTGGGATGAGCTCTAAGGTCCCTTGCAAGCCCAGCCATTCAGTGATTCTGTAAAACTCCGTGTCCTGCTCTGCACCGAGAGCAGTGGCTGGGTCTCGCAGCAGCCCGTCCCTCTGACACTTCCTGCGGGGCTGCGGCCCCGGCTGCCACAGCTTGATCTGAAGGGGCTGCAGAGCCCAGGGTGCCAGGCCACGTTGCTGAGGGGACAGCTGGCTGGGCTGCAGCAGCAGGGGAGCGCGGGCTGAGGCGGTTTGGTGCTGGCCAGAGGGATGGATGGAGGGGTGGACGGACGGACGGACG
>VXBQ01002821.1:17286-42852 GCA_013400175.1 Phainopepla nitens
CTGTTTTCCAGCTGTTGCTCTGTGGGTTGTTGCTGTGGTCACAAGCAAGAGGCATTGCTTGGTTATTGAAAATTAAAACTAGGTGTCTGAAGGTGTGCAGGTGGACTGCTTGAGCCTGGGGCATGTAATGCTGAGACTCTTGAAAAGACAATTTTTCATTGCAACCTGGAATACTTGGGTACTCTTAGAAGGTCAAGTCATCCATATACGACAACAAGTTCTGAAATGATACCACTCTTCTCCCACTGATAGTCATATGTTTCATGTTTTCTTGTGGTCTGAACTTTAGATTGCCTTCAAGCTCAGATTTAGTAGATGTTCACTCAACTTAGCTTGACTCCTGGCAGCTGCCTAGCTCTTCTGCAGGCTTTGCTTGACGGTACTAGGCATTAACCCTGTCCACGTCCCTCTTTCCCTCACCCCCTGGCAGGTCATATTTGAAACTTGCTGCTGTGATTTGTAGCCAAGCAAAGAAAGTCTCCCCTGCACTACTCCTGCTCCCAGCTCTTCAGTGAGCAATCTTGTGTTCATCTAGACCCAAGCCCCATAGTCTGGCTGGTGTCTAGTGAGCTCTGCTCAAGAGCCCAATGAACAAAGTTGTATGGTGAGAGTTAGGTGTGGGAGGAAGATACACACAGTTCATGTGGCTCAGACAGAAAGAAGGAAATCTGTAGAGTAGTGCCAAAGAGATTATTTGAAATGCTGATGGCCTTTTTTTCTTGGTTCTCTTTTGAAACAAACCATCCCTTCTGGTGGGAGGAAGAATACCAGCTCTGAGTTAGGCCTGGGAGCTTTTAGCTTTTGCTTAATTGTGCATGAAAATACAAAAGCAGATTGTGGCTTTAAGTCATAGATACTACAACAAGTTTTCTTAAAACTAAAGTTTTCTCCTAAAACTCAATTCAAAAACTATTTTAAGAATGCCACATGCCTTGAATTAGCAACCATGCAGAAAATGCCTCCCTGCAGAAATTTTAAAATATGATTTCATCTACCTTCAGAGAAAGTAGTTTTTGCTTGCAGATGTCAAATCTGCACTCATGACAGTCTCATGTAATTACATAAGTAGGTAGACTACCATACTGGAGAATCATGTGCGCTTTTTTTAACTTTTCTAGTTTATCAAGTTATTTAATAAAAACAATTTAGAGAGAGAGATTTGTGATGCCAGAAATGATTGCCAAAAGGGAAGAGAACTGTACTGGGTCAGCGTGCAAGCTCCATTCACCTAATTGCTTCATAGGCAGTGGGGTGAGTGATCCCTGAAGCAGATCAGATGGGGTACAGGTTGCTTTAAGACAAAACCAGTGAAAAGAAGTAAAGTAGGATTTAGTAAAGAACAATTTTACTCCACCAGTAATATCTGAAGCTATGAATTCTCTGCTTCTTTGGATACCACATGCTAGAAAAACAAGATCAAAAACTTGAATTGTTGGTGATAAAAAAGCTGGCAACAGGAGGAGCAAAATAAGCATCTTTTGAAGCCTGAAACATTGTTATTTTTTCATATAATAAATTGTGTGGTAGCCTTGCTAGGCCTGAAATTGGTCAAGGGCACAATGATCTCACAGGCCAAATGCAGACCAGAGGAAAAGAGGTATGTCAAGGTTGCCTGGCTGCAGTTTTTAGTTATCAGGCCCACACAGCTACATCTGCAGGAACAAAGTTCCTTCTGTGTAGATGCTCCTTTGCCATATCAGGCCTCTTCATGGTGCAATTTAGAGGTGTGCTAAATGTATACAAGCTTTAGTACTGACTTGTAAGTCAGAGTTCATATAGATAGAAGGCTGATCTCTGTTGCTCTGTGTTCACTCCTACACCTGTAAACTGCTTCTGCCTGACCTGAATCTTCAAAGTAGACTCTGTTCATTCTGTGAAAATTCCTGCATCAGGGGTGGGGTGGCAGGGTGGGGGGCAAAGTGGAGAAAACTGGTCTGTTTGTTTTCCCCTTTGTTGGCAATAAGGGACATTTCTTTTTTTGATTTGTGTTTAAGCATGTGTGTTTATGCTTTCGTAAAAGTAACTATTCCTACAATTTCGGTTTTTATTTGCCACATAATAGCAAGAGGATTAAGAAAAAAGAAGATTAAAATGGTGTAATGGAGCCTTCTATACCTCTCCTGGCCAATTCTTCTTTTTAATGGTCAGTAATAAAAATGCACACAGAGGTCCACACACAGAAGAATTAACAGGAGCTTAACCTCCTACTTCGGAGCCTAACTTCTGTTGGTTATAGTTTTTAATTTGAAATATGTGCAACTCTGTGCTAGTTTGTCAAAGTATGATCTTTTGAGAGATTTTGTTAAGCCCTTGTTGTCATAGATATTTCATGAGTGTCAGCACCAAGCAGCAGCTATACTAAAAGTGTGGGTGTTTTCTATTCTTTTGTATTCCTTAAAATCAGTAGAGACTACCATTTATAACAACTGAGAAAAGAGCAGGGTGGCTAAAGTATATTATGTATATCTCTATCATGACTCCATTAGGTTGGCTTTTGCCTTTTTATATTTTATATAAACAGATACATTTCTTGCATTTCTCACCAGATTAGTTTTAGATATATTCTGAGGTCCTATAACTGTTTTATATTTTTTAGGTTTGGGGAGACATAGTTTATAAGAGATGGCACAGGTTTGTCACTTACAGTGACATTCTAATACTTTTCTCTAAATATTTCCTCTAAACATTTTTATTTTCTTTGAATACTGGTTTCCTCAAAAAGACCTGCAACATTTTGCATACCAAAGCTAATCGCAATGGAACTGGAAAACTTCAGATGAAGCCAGAACTGTAATTTTTCTAAATATTATA
Organism: Phainopepla nitens; assembly: GCA_013400175.1. Lineage (NCBI taxonomy): Eukaryota > Metazoa > Chordata > Aves > Passeriformes > Bombycillidae > Phainopepla > Phainopepla nitens. The sequence goes on from VXBQ01002821.1 coordinate 20,098, forward strand.
ATATTAATGTTATAGCTGAAATCTCAAGTGAGTTAGAAGTAAAGCTAACAAAAAAATGACTGCATCCTTTTTTTTACAGAGATGAAATTTTTCATCTGAAAAAATGAACCTGGATTCTGCTTGAAGGATAGCTATTTTGGGAAGTTTGAGCAGAAACAACTTGATGCGATGGAATTACTTTCTTTCTAAATTTCGTATTTGTAAACAAAGGTGTATTTTCTAAATGTGTAGACTAAAGCAATCCAAGAGGAGGAACAGGAAACCTGAAACCTGGAATAGATATAATCCATTAGACCAAATGGAAAGAAAATCCAGTTTGGTTTAGCCAAATCATACAGAATTAAATTGCATGTCTTGACTGTGTGTGTATGAGCTGAGACATTACTACGAATCCTCATTTGGTGTCCAGCAGAATGATTGGATGTTGAACTAATGAATGAGAAAAATCTACACTAGGGGCAGTAGCTCAGCAGTAATCGTAGTCCTCCTTTTCTCATTTGCTATGTGGAGAATGTGTGAATAGGTATTATTGTGTTGAAGACTGGCTCTCAGTTGTACCTCACTGGCATGAAGTGGCAGACATAAGAGCTGGGGCAGTGAGCCTCTGCACTACCCACTTGGCCGTCCTATTGTTCTGCCAGTATATCTGAGCACTTGCCTATCAGCATTGTCACTATGTCAGAGTTACATCAGTGAATAATCTACCTAACAGCCTCGTTAAAGATCAATACTGTGTGAATCATCTTGTGTCACGCTTCTATTTAGCCCTTGTGCCTTACCTGCCCTGGCATGGGGTATTGCATCTAGTTTGAGGGGCCAGTCTGAATTCCCTTTATCTGTGAGAATCTTTACTTGGTTTGATTTAGGAATTAATCAAGCTTTGCCATGATTAAGCTAGACACTCAATCAAGCATATGTTTTAACTTGGAAGGATGTGAGTGTGATCCTGTTGAAGTGAGAGTTTAACATGTACTTAAATACCTGCCTAGACAAGGGCTGTAATTAAAGATCTGGAACAATATTATGCAATGACTTTTGACTTTGTGACTGATACTAGAACTGCATCAGATTGCAAATTCAGCTAGACTTAGAATGCAATTATGCACTGTCACATCCACAAGTGAGCTCTTATTTTAAACCTGAATGGGATCCTTCCACTTTTTCCTTCCACTCTACAGAGAAATAAGAGCTGTTTAATGTAGCGCTCATTCAATCACACTGGAGTGTCACAAGTAGACTGCCCGTGCGCGTGCTATGCAGACTTCTTTACAAAAGTGATCATCCTTGTAATGACTTCTCCACCTTTGACTTGTGCCAAAGAAGGAAAAATTATTAAAGATTATTTGTTCAAACAGAAGGAATGTATCAAATGGAGTTTGAGCTACACTGTGAGGATGTTGGATTTGCCACATTATCTAAATGAATTCCTAATGTAAATAAAACTTAGTACTCAGAGTTCACCCTATTTTGAAGTAGCAGAAGCACATCATTAAAAAAATTTCTGACCTGTCAGTGAGCAGTGAATTACCATGCAGTGCAGCACTGTGTAGACATAACAAGCAACTCCTGGCTGGTGTATAACGTGTGGCAAATGGAAGATGATACATCAAATGGGACAAGGAATAGCTCCTTAGGGGACAGGATACTTCAAGCCTAATCCTGAGGTGGTGTAAGAAACGTATATCTCCAGTGAAAGAACTGGAGCTCAAGTGATTTACAGCAGTTTGGGTGCCAGCTCTTTCTCATTAGTGAACAGAGAAGTTCTTTCTATTGTACCTTTTTATCTCCACCTTAATAAATTTATTTCATTGGCACTGTTAAGATTTCTTCACTGTTACCATCTGCTCCTAAGGATCATCTTTCCAATTATACTGGTGCTCTACCATTCTGCTCCGCAGTCTTCTGTGCTGAAACTTGACAAGCTGAGAAAGAATTTTGACAGTGTTTTCCAGGTGGTGGTCCTCAACCATTTTTCAAGGGATTACAGAAAACTACCTGTTCAGAAACTTTAAATTTACTGTAGAGGGATCTATACTTTCAATGGAAAAATAGAGAGACTGCAAATTGATAAGGGTTTAATGCCAGAGTCCTAGTGATTGATGTTTGCAATGTGATGACAGAAATGCATGGCAGGAGGGTGAGAAACAAGCATAATCCAACACATAATCCAACAAGCATAATCTGGACAGGTCCAGATTGGTGTAATGAGAAACTACCACCATGTGGACAGCCAGCCAGTGGACCAAGCTGCTCATAGAAGCTGTCATCCCCATCCTTGAGAATTTCAGAACACTGCTGGACAATACACACTGAGTGCCCTGGTCTGATCCCATGGAGACCCTGTATGAGAAGGAGGTTGGACTAGAGATGTCCTGTCATTCCTTCTCCTTTCATGCTGTTTTTAACATTTTGATGATATTTCTGTGTTAAAACACAGTTAAGTAACCAGGTATATATATACATATTTTATCGATTTCTGTTAACAAGAGCACACTAATAGAGGCTTTTCAGCTCCTTGGTGTGTTGGCTGCTCTGACCTTAACAGTAGATATTGCTGAACAATTTCTAATTTTAATTTTATTAATGTTATGTTGCCTAACTGCGGAAGGCATTGGAGTTGAATCTGAGTTACACTGTTGGTGCCTGTTGCCTCTTATTGTGCCCAGTTTGAATATTTGACCAAAAAAATAGATACTATTTAATATAAATTTTATTTAAATAATTAAAAAAAAAATTAAAATGGTAATAATTTATTTGACACCCCCTAACATCCCCTGGAAGTTACTGTAATTAACTACAAGCAAGCACTAGGTTAGTAGGTACAATTGTCAGTAGATGTTCTTTCTTTAAAAAAGACTCCTACATTGCCTGTGCATGCATCTACAGTTATTGCTTAGCTGATGTGTTTACAACCAATGCAATGTTTGCAAAATCACAATTCAATGCAGAACATATGGTATTGTTTTGTATGTGGCTTCTCTGAGAGGGCATTTACTCTGAGAGGGTATTTATCAATGGGTGTTTTTGTCCCAGTCATGGGGTTATTCTAGTGCAATGGAAGACACCCAGATAAACAACTGTTTGCAAAATTGTGGCTCTAGGCAGTGCCAGCCCACAAGAGATTTTTTGAACCTGCCTGTATGGTCCATGACAAGTGAGCAGTGGCAAGCAGAAGGGTTACCAGAGTTCACCAAAGACCTGCAGAAAGCATGGATTACTCAATTCTCACAGAGCTTGGGCTGCCAAATGAACAGAAGCACATTGTAGGATAAATAGCTGTTATCTGCATTTAGTGAATGCCTTCCAAGTGAGATGGAAGGCGCTTTGCCTTACAGGATTATCTGGCTGTTCATCCTGTCATGTGTAACAGCCATCCTCCAGTTGTTATAAAACATGGGCTGTCAACATAGGGGCCCAGGATCGTTCCATAAAGTCACAGGCACCATTTCTATGGTTTTATAGAAGAAGGCAGAAGTCTTTATTAATTTTATTCATTTAGGTCACATAGCATAGACAGTTTCCAGACATAGGTTTGCAGACATAGGAGTTGTTTGGAAGAAATTTAAGGTTTCTGATTCTAACCAAATCAAATTTGCAAGGTTGGACACAAAATTTTTGCTGCTCTCTACTCTGAAATTTTCTTGCTATTTATGGCTAGAATAATCACAGAGATTGAGATTCAGACACGGTTTCTCTCCTCTTCTTGTTCCTATCCTAATACCAACAATACATGATGGGTGTTCCTGGGAATAAACAACACTAAATCGAACCTGATGGGAAGTAACAGTTTACCAAAGTTAATGACAAATATTTGACTTTTGGCTCAGATATTCAGTTAGTGTGTACTTGAATAGCTTCTTTGGTCCTGCATGCTTTCATTACTAATTTTTGTGGGGGTGGAGTGTGATTGATGGTAGCAGAGCAGATAACGATGAAACTATGGCATCCACAAAAGCATCAACATGACTCACCCACATGTCTTTATCTATAGTTATTATACATGTTTGTTGCTTTAAACATATCTTCTTTGCCCCTTACTTTTATTCTCCATGTTGTCCTATCCTGTTGCTATTTGTCTAAACCTTTCTTTGAGAAGAGGCCAGGAGAAAATTAGAATTTAGATATTGTCTTGAGTTTAAATTGTCAATTGGATGAAAAAGATCTCACAGATGAGGTTTTAGCTAACTCCTGGCAGTTCGATTGTCTTCAGTGAATGCTTCTTACTGACTTGGTCTGAGGCAGGAAAGGCACAAACCTTTGCCACATTTCTGTAATTTAGCACTTCAGTATCCAAAACTCAGCAGATTTTAGCACTTCCTCTTTTACCGGGCCAACACATATCTTTCCATAGGTCACACCATGCAACTCAGCAAGCTCTTTTGCCTTCCATCAAGCAAAGGAGAATACTTCCTTATTCTGCCATTTCCACTTCCTAATGCTTTCCACATGTAACCCACTACAAAAAGACTGGTACAACTCCTGCTACACACTCTAGTTACAGATAAAGAAAGCCCTCTGCCTAAGTACCTATTACTCCAGCATAATGTTTGTACTGCTGTTGACTTAAAAAGCAAAATAACTCCAGAGTTACTTGGGCCACTTTTCCAACGCATTTTTTCTGGTGTTTTTTTGGTTGACCGTGCTCTGAACTCCAGAGGTCCCTTCCAACCTGAATTACCCTGTTATTCTGTGATTAAAAGATTTTATTGAAAGAGATCATCACATTTCAACACATAATCTTCCTTTAATGCTTCCACTGTGTACTGGTATATAATCTTTACATAAGTAAAAGAGTGTAATGGCAAGCATGGAAATCAGAAGGCTTTTTCCTGAATAATAGTGTCATGGGTGGTTGGTTGTTATTTTTTTAATGTGGAGTATTCTGTGTTTTCAATATTATGTCTACTGTGGAAAACCATTTCTTGTGGAAGTATTTAGGAGTTCCTGACAGTTCCAATTCTGATACCATTTGAGCTTAGAAGATTGACAGGCTCTTACTGCCTTTGAAGCTTTGCATTTGCCAAGGGAGAATATTTCTTTTTCGTCCACCTTTTGCTGATGGTATAACCACAGGGAGCTGAAGTACATTTTATCTCATGGCACAGCTAGTTGTTATTTTTAGGCGCTAAATCATTCATCGAGAGTTATATTTCCCCTTAATTAGGGCAGTAAGGACACAACTGACATTTTTAAAAGGGCAAGGTCCCAAGTCTAATCAAGAGTGTTGGTGAGGCTTTTACATGAGATCACTAATCCTCTACAAGTGTCTTAACTCACATTGTTTCTGCTAAAAAGAGAACCCTAGGATCAATTTAATGCAGATGACTAGCCAAAAAGTCAAGAAAACTCTTTTCTCAAAGCTATTCTCCTTTTGGTAAAATAGTTTTAGATTAAAGTAATGCAAGTACCAAATCAAACTCATGTCAACAGGTTAACACTAGCTGGGAATAAAAATTCTCTCCACCATCAAGCTATTCCATGGACATAGCATATAAATCCCAGGAAGGAATTCAAGGAAGAATCTGGTGATTCCAAAATACTGACTACATTATTTTAGCAAAGGCAGTAAAATTAGGTCAAATAAGGAAACCAGTATAAATTATGCATCTGAACTGCTGCATTGCAGCAAGTGTAAATCCTCCTGGTAAATTGTATGGTCTCTTGAAAGTTTCCTCACTAGTTTTTTTCTGTAGTTCAGGCCATCACTGATGACAAAATGGCAGCTCTCAGATGGCAGTTTATAGCTCAATGTTTTTTTACTTTTTCAGAGACTAGAGAACATAATTTATTGAGTACCTGTATGAAGCTGTTTAGGACTGCAGAGTTTCTCCTCTTTATGGATTTTTTAGATACTACTTATATGTGCAGAGGACAAGTTATATTTTTATACCTCTTATATTTCCAATGGAAATTTAAAAAACAAAAGAGGTTGTGAAGGAGGTTGTGCTTGTGATCCTCCACAGCAGCAGTTTGGCTCCAGTTATCATGAGGTGACTCCCCCAGGAGTTTGTCAGTGTCACCACCTCTGCACAGAATAAAGCCCTCAATCTCAGTCTGAATACAAAAAACCAGAAGTTAGCTTTCTGACAAAGCTCTCTCCCTTTCCTCTAGTTTCCTGTGATTGAATCCTGCCTGACATGTTACTGGCTTGGGGGAAGCTCACCCACAAACTGGCAAAAATAAGAGACAGCAAAGATCCATCTGCTTGGCACTTAAGTTTCAAGATGCAAAAGCAGTATAAATATAGGCAGATAGCACAATTCTCTTACAGAAAAGGAGCTGAATCTACACTCAAGGGAGTCAGGAATTTGCTCAATATTATTTCTGGTCTGCAATTTTCCTATTCACTTTCTTCAGGTTTAACAAGAGGCAGGCACATTTGTCTGTTGATGCTGCAGTTTCCAGTTTCTGAGGTAGTAATTCTGAAGGCCTGGAAATGCCACTCAAGCACTTATCCTTGATCTTCAATATTCCACATTTTGTACCTGTCCCATAACCCTCAGTGGTGTTCCAGACACCCAGTGTAGCAGGCTGGCCCATCACAAGCCATTTTCAACTTAGCAGAGTCAACATCTGCACAACTATACGAAGTCAGTCTGTTTTTTTGAGAAAGCAGTGTGTACATACAGGCAGATGGTACTATTCTGCTTGCCATATAGACTACTCTGCAGCCTCTATATGTAGTGACTTAGACCGCAAATGAATCAGCTAATCTTTAGAGATTCATCCCAGTAGAATTAAGCAGATGGATAGCCAGTGGTTTAGTATTAGTTGGATTTTGTTAGGAAATTCAACTTAAACTATGAAAAGTTTCATTAAGAGTTGCATTACCCTGCACTTTTTTTTAAAAATATAGTATCATGCTGTGGAGCTGTAGGATGGCACAAACCTCAGATAAATAGATGAAATAGATAGAAATACAAAAAATATTTGTTAAATCACAAATGCCAACTACTTTTTCACTTTAGTTGTCAGAAAACTGGCTTTTTCTATTTATCCACAGCACTCCGGGCTAGTCAGGGGGAAATATTTGACTCACAGGGGCCTACAAAAAGATTGAGCTGGTGGTACTTTCACCTTCTGTGCATTGTATCATGTCTGTGGACCATTGTAGAGATGCATGCAAGCAGTGTTCCTCTTTCCTGGCTACCTCTGATGATTGGCATGGACATAGGGAATACAGTGTCAGTGAAAAGCCCATGCGAAGGATGAATAATTCTGACAGGGTAACCTACAGGAATTTGGTTTCTTTCAAAACACAGAGGGTTTTTGAAGTAGTTTCTGGATTTCTTTTAACCTCCATTTTTATATTTACAATACTGCACTAGGAGGAGATTTATTTTCAAAATCTAACTCACTAAACATATGAGATTTCAGAGATGCTCTTTCTTTCTCTCCATTTTGGGATTCAAATAGGGAAAAGCAAATCAAAACCAGAACAGACATCTCCTGAGTACACTTAGTAAAATGAAAATGAAATTCAAGTAATAATAATGTGGAAAGTGAAAGATATTGTTAGGCTTTGCATTTGTAAGGTAAGTGCTAACAAATCAGAGAATCTATAGCAAGAATGCATCTTGATTACCTGGATGGAAAAACTACATTCCAGATCATGACCTAGATCTTTGCAAAAACTTATGGACGTAATTGATATCCTGCACAGTTCTGGCAGAAGCCTAAAGATCAGTGGTACCATGAGAAATTCTGTTAGATGGGGAAGGAAATGGAAATGGAACTAGCAAGGCTGAACATTATTGTCTCCTTAACCAATTTTTAAAAAGTTCATCAGAGACTTGGTTTTCAGATAACATTTTATCTTAGACATTTCCTTTCCAAGATTCCATGCAAGGGGCACATGTTGGAGACTTTGTTATTTCATCTAAGTCTTGAACACTGTAAAAAATGCCCATAGGTGTACTCAGGAAACAGAAGATTCAAAAGGGCTTAAATACAGGGCATTCCAGTAACTAATTGTTTTAATTCTTGTGANNNNGACCAAGAATGAGTTATCTGCTTGTGCTTTTTTATGTTGAATTGAGCTAGTTTTCCAAATAGATGTAAAACGTGATGCTGACCCCTTTAGATCCTATTTCTTGAATCAAAAGAATTAGTCCCAGAAGTAGCGCAACTCATAAATCCTAATTTCTTTAGATTTAGATTTCTTTAGATTTCAACATCTTATAGTTGCTTGATTTTTTTGTTATAGCAAAGCTATTTTGTCAACTCACTCCTTACGAGACACCAGTAAGCAGACTACAGAGTGAGTTTTTCTGGTTAGTTAAGTATGGCTCTGATTTTTCTGAGCTCTCCAGTGGATAGGCAAGCAGCAGAATCTCTGTCCCATGTGCATCTTTGGCTGGTGTTTTGTGCAGCATGTTCATTGGAGAGAATGCTGATGACTGAGAGTCCCTCTGCCAGCCATTCTCTTGTTTTCCTAAAACGTGATGCAAATATCTATCTTCATTATTTCATTCTCTGTCACATTTGATTGTATTTGGACTATGGGTTCAGAAGTTTTTTAAGAAAACACACACTTCTGCAGCAGAAGACTGTTAAAACTCTTTGTCCCATAGGATGCGTAGACGAACATATATGAGCAAAAGGATTTTCTACTCTAAAGTGGTCTACTTGGTATTTGGGCACACTTCTAGCTTCAGCCCAGGATTTCACCTTCTTTCCAGGGCTCCATATCTTTATCTTGATCTGTCCTTGTAAACTTAGCAGTGTGCTCTGGTCTTGAATGCTGTCAAAGACCACCTATTCTGTCCCCACCACTTTGCGCACCTGCCTGCAGTCTCTTTGGTCAGAGCTCTGCTCCTGCTTCCGAGAAGGAAAACTCTTGAGTATTGTTGGCATCTGTGGGTGTATAAAATAACTTTGAGCAGAACAGGTGCACCAGACTCAGTCAGCAGGCTGCCTCCTTACGAGGTTGTCATTGTGCTTACACAGCAGGTGTGCTCTCAGACATATTGAGCAAGAATACAAGGGCAGGGAAGGGCATCTTGACAGTATTTGGTTGTAATGAGATTCCAGATAAATTTTGAGTGCATGGTATCTTTTTAGCCCACACATGAATGAATATTTACACCCTCAAACTGATTATACCCTTCATTTGTTTCTTAGTTCGGGTGAAATAGATTATGTAGCTGGGAGAAAGCCTATGTTGAGAGAAGAGCTAGTGGCCTCTTTTACAGGTAGTTGCCAGGAACTCCTCATCAGTATTTGTACAACTCACCATTCCTCTCTCCTCCTTCTCATAAGCATGAATAATAATGGGTACAGCACATATCTTATTGAAATTCTTATGGAGAGCAATTAAAACTTTGAAGATGGAAATGTTTAACATTGTTTATAGTCCACTTGGAAACAGGAAATGCCAGAAATTACATAAGCTCTCTGGATGTTAATAACTCCATGTAAGCATCTGCATCTCTTCTTAATTGTTTGGCAGTATCTTTCACAGAGGTACTTATCAGAGCATAAGGCTCTGATTCTGAGTGGTAATCAATGAGGCCTGCCTGATTATAAATGACACTAAATGACAATCTGAACCATTGGCATTTGTTGTGTATCCATAGACAGGGCTGTAGTTCCCCAACTCCCTTGCATTTTTCTCATAGTATGGGAAGGGAGGAGGACTCTTTCTCTGGACATTGTGCTTGTTATTTCCTTATTTTATCCTCTAAGGAAAAATAAATATAATCCAGAACAAGGACACATATTCTGTCAAGGGAGAACATCAAAAGGCAGCAACAAAATGAGCATTTTTCTGTACTTCTCACAACAAAGGAAAGGATATGCTGATGTTTGTCTGATGATGTGGCATTGTCACAGGGAGAGGCATTAAAAAAGTGTGATACAAAAACTGTAGGAATTAGTGAATGTTTGCCAAAACTGTATGAAGTTTACCTGCGAGTTCTTACAGAACCAAGGAATAAAATAGTTATACTATTTTAACAAAACAACAAAAATTATGCTCTTTATGGTTCAGAAGATCTGCTTGGCTGGAGAGTCGCCCATGTTATATTGTTTTTCTGAGAAAAACTGTGTGAAGGCGTGACAGCTGTAGCTGGTCTATAGCTGCACAGATAATTTGGCCTAACAGACATCAACTTGACCAGCCTAGTTCATTACAGAACATGGACTAAACAAGTCCCCAGGTTTGGAAATGCTTGGCTGAATTCAAGTTCAAACAAGGGGACCCCAGCCAATCTCTTTGAACCAAGAACGCACCCGTATGACTGGCCAGTGAGCTGGGCAGAGTTAACACCTGTAACCACTCACATTTGTAAGTGTGAGAAATTCAAAGCCCCTCTAAAAGGTAATACACATCAATAAAATTGTCACTTGCCTGTCTCTGAAACTGTGGCATGAAGGAAATACTCCGAAGCAGATCATTAGAGGTAGGATTACATAACATTGTGATGTGAACAGTGTTATAGGGGTTGAAACAGTCCTGCCTTTTAAAATCCTACTTCTGAAATTAAATTCTTAGGTAAACTAGTGGAGCAGATTCTTGGCTACTAAGTTCCCAACCAGTATAAAAGAGCAGAGTCCCCTGACTTCCGTGGTGTGAGGCCAAGCTACATAGACTAGGAGATGAAACAAACCTTCCATGATAAAGAAGTGAAGTTTTCTAACTACTTCTAAATTTTTAAGGGCCTTGTTAGAAGCTATTAAGTAAGCCTGAAATCCACAGGCAGAGTAAGCCTTGAGAAAGATCCAAAATTTGTTAGAGAATAAAAGTCACTTTCTCATTCAAGCAGCAAAACCTGCTGAAAACACAAATTTAAGGTAACCTGTACTAGGAGAGACTAGGAAAATTCTAGGAGAGCTAGGATATGATATGATATGATAGGATATGATATATATGATATTGCTTCCCCTTCCTACTGTAGACTGCACACTCCTGTCATTTTCTCTTGTGCTGACACAAGCAGTGACACAGCCTTTATGAGCTGACTTGGCTCATTATAAAAAGACAACACTATTCCAGCAGCAAATCCCAAATACAGATGGAGCAGAAAAGCCCTAACTAAGGCTAGAAGGAAAGTGACCACAAGCAGCAGTAAGGGTAACCTAGACATTAGCATTAGTATTAAGAAGAAATGGGATGGTTCTCCGAAGAAACCTTCCATGAAGACATCTTTTGTTGGTGCAAGATGAGAGAGAGGAGTGATGTGGGGAATTTTCTTCAAGAGCTGCATCATGGATATGACTTCAAAAGATACCTTGCTGAGATCTACCAACTTGTAAGACACAAGTTAAGCTGTGCATGAGTACTAGAGGTGCCAATGGCCTCCAACCTTCTCCTTTGCTTTCAAAGAGCCTAGATTTCCCTGTTGGTTTGTATGTCCAAACTGCTTCAGGACTGCAGTTTTTTATGTGTGTATGGCTTGTAGTATTAGCAATAATCAGAATACAGCCACAGCCAATCCCAAACAGGCGGTAGCCCTATTTAACCACTGTAAGCAGGAACCATCACAGGTACACAGTTCTGACCACACAAATCCCAACCCTCATGCACAAAGGGGGAAAGTCCCACCTGTATTTTAAACAAAGCTTTCACAACGTATATGTCCTGCAAGTCAACATGGAACCCTTGACACTGGTTTTTGAATGTAAATCATTCAATGGCAAGTGGATGCTTATGTTCAAAGAGAAGCAGATCCAGACCTGCTTATTGATCATCAGGCAGGGAAGAAACAAATATCATTGTTTGTCATTTTATTTGTGAGAAGAGAATTTTGCAAGAGCTGAAACAGTTACAGGAAGTGCTGTCATTCTCTAAACACAACACTGGTAAAACCAGCCAGAGGGTGAAAACTCCATCCTTTCCTGGGCACTGAAAGATCAGCCCAGTAGCCAACAGGGATATAGCACTGTCTACTTCTATTGTGGCTCATGCCCTGAGTCATACTCTTCACAGCAAAACAATTAACCAACAAAAGAGATGCCTTCTTTCTGGTGTTGTCCTACCCTTTCAGGATCCCAAGCCCCTTCATTATAATAAATATGTTGTTCAAAATCTCAGTTCTCTCACCTTAAGTTCTTCCTGAGAATAGTAGACGCCTAACTTTTTTATGTTGTCCTGGAAAATTAAGATTTGACAACACTACTGAAGCTGAAGAAAAGGAAACGGACTCCATATAAATTATTTTAATTTTTAAATTAGTTTAAAAAAAGCCCTACAGTGATAGCTTAACAATTTAATTTTTTCCCCTTTCTTAGCTTTACCATTCTGTTCATGATATATACAGAACAATGACTAAAACTCTAGTGCCCAGGACCTGAAGCTGAAAAAATTAACAGAAGTTTGTTTTCCAGATGTGAATATGTACATTTCCAAAGGAGGCTAGTGACAGCTACATGTAATCATCAGTTCTGGAAACATGTCCTACATACAGAGTCTAAAAAAAGGACTCTATATTTTCAGTGTATTTATGACTTGATACTTAAACACACAAATCAGATATGTTTATGCAATCTTCAGTGTCTTTAAATACAGTTTTCAGGATACTAGCCCCTCTTTACCAATAAAGCTTAGTTCAAATTTGCCAAGTTAGAAACATGAACAGTTTGTTCAAAAATGTTTGCTGGTTAAAATGTCTTACACTTAAAAAATTATAATAATAGTTTAAAAAAAAACCCAAACCCAAGAATTCAAAGACATTTTAAAGGTTTAAAAATTTGGTCAGTCATCTCATAACTGATGTACAAGAAGGAGGTCAAAAGCATGGCAGCTGGGCTTGCTCACACTTTGCTTCTGCATTTTGTAAATTCAATGTGAGCAGTATCAGCCACATCCTGGATTAACTAGGGGTGCAGGAGATTAACTAGTTTTTTCTTCCAACATTTGCATAGCCCAAGGACAGGTGAATGTCCCTGCCATATCTACCACTGTAGATAGTGTTTCCCTTTGTCAAAAGACAGATTGTTGAAAGTTTGAAACTTGATCTGATAAGTATTTGTTTCCTTAAGTGTTTTGGCCTTTTTTTAGAAGCTGCATTGTAAGGAAATGGATTCAACACCAGAGATGATTAAGGCAGCGTTCATATCAAAGTGTAGTGATAATTTCCTCACAATTTTGCTGAGAAGATGACAGATGCCTTATGTCGGAACAAGGCTGGGACAGAGGAAGTGTTCACAGCAAACAGCTATAAACACAGATCAGTAGCTTCCAGCAACCCACAGTACAATACTCTTTCAGTTCCTTTCATGTGTTACTCAAAACATAGGTCACAAGGTAGCATTGTGTTGTTTTGAAAACGAGAACTGACCAGACAAGGCCCAGAGTTAAAACGGGTGATACTTTTATTTGTAAAGGTGTGTCTAGAACCAGGTCCAGTTTTACATGGGATTATAGCAGTGTAAGCCCTTCTCTATTTTGCTGAACTAAGGTGCCATGAAAAGCTAAAAAATTCACTGAAGCACAGTACAGGGTAAATAAAAAAGCTCATGAAAAATGGGGATATAACCAAACCTTCAGGAACCAAGAGCCATGACCTGAGAAGTAAGAGCAAGAAGACATTAGAAATCAAACTGCAATGCCAAAGAAGGGAATTTTGTGTTAGCCTTAGTCACTAAATAACATAATACCCACCATATGATTGCCTCTTATTCGCCTAAGCCTCTTCCTTGCAGAGCACATGCAGTAAAATAAGTGTGCAGTGTACCTTCCAGCAGGGACAAGAGAATGAAAGGTCAGTGACTATGGTTTCAGGTTTTTATGCATAGGGGAAATGCCAATGTTTCACTGTTAAAAGTGTATAAAACAGAAGGTGTGCCAGCTTTGTTCGTTTACCACCCAGCATTCTGCACAGAGAAGAAATAAATATTTTGACTCTGTGTGTGCATCAGCTTCTAGTGCACCATGTGAAAGAGCCCATACTTGGGACAACAGTATGAAGATTTGGCAGTGCAGTGTGTCTACATAGTGGTCACGCTGCATCATCCCTAAGTGCTGACAGCAATTTGTCTAAATTTCATTAGATGAAGTAATAGAAATCCATCATGGACTATTAAACACAAAGGTGAGGATACAGGTTATTCTTAAACCTCAAACCACTGAAAGACAATATTATCTCAGCAAAAATATTTCTATGAATGACCTGGTTTAGTTTTTTTCTTTTTCCGAACCCATGTCTTTGGCTAGTCTGAGACAAGATACTGAATTAATGCACATTGTCTGATATATCTCATATTTGTAGATGTACCTGGAAATTAGTATATGACACAGTTGCATTGTTGTTGATATCTCATATCTTTTGTAGTGGTACAGTTTTCATTATGATTTCTGTAGACAACTTCTTTGAATGCATTGTGTTCTTCTGGCATATTTCTTCTTCTTCTGCTCTTTCCAGAAATCTCGCTCATATGGAAGATCTAGTCCACGTCCTCTTTGTATCCCAATACTATAATATTTAGTAATTTTTACTGATTGTCCTTTGAAAAAAACAAAAGTTCAGGCTTCTCCTTTAGCATTTGTCTCTGTGATGTTATGCTTGTACTGTGTTGGGGATATTTGTGCCAAGGTAACACTCTGAAATGGAGCTCTCACCTAGTACTGGCAAAAATAATTATGGTCATCAAGTAGAAAATGAAAAAGGATTCCAAATGTGGGTTGAGTTTGAGGAAATGCTTTGGCTAGAAAAACAACAGCAAATGTTCCAACTTGTAGTTTGCATTTCAACATGAATTGCTAACTTACCAAGATTTTTGGTTTGGATTGAACCATTGTGATTACTTCCTTGGTTTTTGGTGTGATCATTAAATAAAAAGTTCAGTATTTACTTTCCCTGACTTAGAAGAGAGACATCTAGTTTCTATCTCTACCAGTACTTTCAGTGTGATCTTGAACACTTCCTTCCATGGTCAAGCCTCTTTTCACGAAATGAAGGCAATGTTTATAATCTCTTTTATAAAACACTTGGAGATATGTGGATGAAGAACACTGTAGGAGATCTAGATTACATGCAGTCATCAAAGGGAGAATAGGATTCTTGTGAGTGGCAGGCAGTTTTCACTTATACTTTTCTGCTGAAGATATATACAGCTCTTTTGATAGAGAAAGCTTTAGAGACCTGTGAACCAAATAGAATAGAATATCAAAGAAACCAAAAACACTGGTAAAGTGCACATCATTAGCTACAGTCCTGCTGGGTATACTTCTGCTGGTATTGTTAACCACTACTTCATTAATCATCCTTTAGAAAGGTAGAAATAAATCACAGAGAGATTGCAATTTTTTTTTCCTTGATGCTTTGATGGAAATTGATCGGATGTAGATGGAATACTATGTTCTCCATTTCCAAGGGAATAACCCCGCACCTCAGAGCAGGGTCTGCTCTCTAGACTGACTCTTTCATTCAGACCTACTTCATACACCTTACTGCAGGCCAGCATATGAACCTGAGTCCTGGAAGGCAGCCATAAATAAACCTTCCGCGCACTCTGCAAGGAAGTTATCAGAGAGCTGATAAAGACTATTTGTACAGATCAGGTCTTTATTTCAAATCAGACATGACATACTCTTTCATCTTCATGCAAATATGCTTTTTTTAACATTTTCTATAACTCTACTCCAGCTTATTCTCCCCTATGTTATAGGTGTAGTCCATAAATCCCTGCAAAAAACACACTTCCCCTTGTCGGAGGCATATGTAGGTAGGAATTATATTGCAGTGTGTGTTGTCAGTAGTACGGGCCTAGGCAGATTTCAAATTCAGCCATCAAGCCAGTGGGGATCGTCTGGTTTTAGAATATAATCTTAAACCCTTCTTTTTTCTTTATTTTTTCCCCCTAATCTTATGGAGACTTTGACATCTCTGAGTTTTAGGACACTAGAATCTGAGAGCTTAGCCGAGAGAAGTACCACTGCCGTCATTTTACATTTAACCTTGGGCCTGCTACTGCCCTCCTGCCACGGAGTGAGATGGAGCTCTGATCTTACTGGTGCAATCATCCTTATGAGCTTCTGTTAACACACAGACTTGGAGGCCTTCAAAGTTCTGATCTGCACTGACTGGCACAATGGCAAGCTAAGAGCTACATTTTATTTACTTCTCACTGGAATAAGCTATATTCTGACCAGACCAATACACTAGGTCATTCGACACTAAAACTAAAACTAGCAGAATCAGGAGACTACAGACATCAAAACCTTGACAGTAGCAGCTGCAGCTTCATCTCAGTATGTACCACCTCAATAAGTGCAGAAATACAGTATCAAAAGAAAACTATTATTAAAAAATGTGCTTGGAGTCTTACTGCTTCAACTTTCTTCAGCAAACAAGCCCAGAGTAAAATGAGAGACAAAGTTCCTTTTTTTTTTTTTTCTGCATAAGATTGGGGAAAACTTGATATTGCTTTATCCAAGATACAGTTTAAGCTCTGAGACTTGCATTTCCCCTTCAAGCAGATTCTACAGCACAACACATAGCTCAGTGCTCAGTGTTCCACTGACTCTATTACAAAAGCATTTGGGGTTACTTGTAAAGTTCAGTACTGAGATAAGCTTGATGAAGTGCCAAGTCAGTTGATAATGGGAGGAGTTATTGGCTGTACCTCTTCGATAGCTGCCTCCAGCTCCTGGCCTTCAGTTCAAGTGATGTGGAGTTATGTTCACAGCTGCTGAGGATCCTAGGAGGGGGTTATATCCACACTGCACTGGTGCAGTGCCCTGTGGGCATGAGGCAGATACCTTCTATAGTGGTCAGTGTTCTTCCAGCCTGGCAGCATAGTATTTTCTTTTGTGCCACTAAAATGGTGTGTTGCATGCCTTAGGCAGCATAAGTGCATATATAGCTGTTTGAACGTGCAGAACCTTCTCAGATATGACTAAAAGAGTACATATGACAGAGCTGATGCTGTCTTACGCAGACTGGCTTTTGAACAGAATGAGCTGCCTTCAAAATTACGCTTGCATCTTATATCAGAGGGAATTAGTTTTCTATCTCGGGGAAAAGAAACCCAGAAATAAAAACCCAACAACAAAACCAACCAATCAAAGGAAAAAACTCTGTATATGACCAAAACAAAACAAATCTAAACGCCAAAGGATTACATAAATTAACATTTATTTAATAGAGACACCAAGGAATCAGGAAAAGGAACTGGCTAGGGAGCTGAGCAATTCAGCCTAGATCAGTACCAGTAGAGAGTTATCCCAGATACTTTCCTGGAAAGAGAAAATAAGGGAACAGTTACTAGATGAGCAGACTTCTACATGGGATGATTTGTAAATACAAAAATATTGCAGTTATGCACCTTCATATAACCTGAAAGCAGGGGCTACCCAGCCTCCTGGCTACATGAGACACATAACTTTCATGTGGTAGAGAAACAGCAGGAACACAGCCATGGAGGATCAAGGAGGCAGAGTGTTCCAGGGCTGTGCACACGGCAGATGATAATACTGATCACCAGCTGATTAGGCCATTATAGGTGGAGTCAGGATGGTTTAGCCTGTGGACCTCAAGGCAATTCAAAACTCACTGAAACACTTCTTGGCTCATTTCATGCACTGTGTGTGGGCCTGGATACCCAGCAGTCTCCACCTGTGCAATATATTACTGACTGTCGTGCAAGAACTGCTCTTAGAATGCACAGTTTGTTCAAGGACTTAGGTAGGCCACCCCTTGCTTAAAGACTCTGTGGGTAGAGGGGAGCAAGGTTCTTTCCTTCTAATCAAGTAATCATAGTAAAATCAACTCACCTTTTAAAACTGCATGTAGAAATGATTAAAATTATAGGCTTTACCAAAATGATACTCTCAAGATAGACTTATCCCTGTGAATATTTTGAGACAGGGTAAAAACTTGGATTTTTGAAGACCCAATGATAGTATGCCTTCAGAGGGAAGATTATTATTTAATTTTTTTATTTAGTATCGCATGGACGACTTGCAGAATGATTTATCTTTGACATGTAAAGTGCATATTCATCTGCTCTTAGTATTTGCAGTCAAATGAATAAATAGGGTGATTAAAAATAATTGCTTTTTTTCTGTTTTTATATAATTTTCTCTTAATAGAGCTGGTCAAATAATATAATGGGAAACTCTACAGTGAAAAAATAGAATCAAAACAAAAAAATTCTCTCCCAGTATATTAGCTTCTGTACTGCATTTTGTTATTAAAAATCTCCAGGTTTTTGTGGATAAATTCTTTATTCTTTCCATATAATATTATTTTTATAAAACTGTGAGTTTACTATATTTTACAATTTTATTCAATACTAATTTTCAGTTTAGAGTTATAAAAGCAGTTTTAATATGCAGTACTTCTAAAACTGAAGAAGTGGAACAGTTGAGAGGCAGTATTAAATATGAAAGTTAAGGCAGTGTTTGCATTGATCTATGTCAAACAGAAGACAGGTGCTAAAACTTTGGCACATATTCAGACTAAATGTTTGCTTTTTAGAGACAGACCAAAATCTCCTTAGTTCATGAATTAAGGAATAAAAATCATTATAGGAATAATAATAACTAATAGGTAAAAGGCAAGGCTTAAAAGGAAAAAAATTTCCTAAGTAAGCTTTGTCTCTATTTGTAACATGTTTTCTTCATATGATTACATTTTATTAATCCAAAGAACCACCTCCAGTTTAGAACTCCACATAATACATCATTCCACGCATAATAATTAATATAGAAATATTATTAATGAATCACCTTTATGGAAGATGCTGGATTTTTTGATGGTTGTAATACTTTTTATTTTCCCTTTTTCCTAAGGAAGCTGTAAAAATCTCATCAGCCTATACTGTTGATTCAGAAAATCTGCAGAATTTCTGCAGAACTCTCTACCGAAGAGCAGTATGACAAAGTGCTCATGTGCTGGGTGTTCATAACATTAAAGTTTGGGGTTGAGTATTGCATGAAACTGCATCAGGAGAGCTTTAGGTTGTATATCAGGAAAATGTTCTTCACCCAGAGGTGGCTGGGCACCCCAGGGAAGCCCAAGCCTGACAGAGTTTAAGAAGCACTTGGACAGCACTGTCAGGCACATGGTGTGACTCTTGGGGTGTCCTGTGCAGGACCAGGAGTTGGGATCCATGATCCTTGTAGTTCCCCTCCAACACAGGAGATTCTATGATCCTGTATGCCAATCCCTCTTCAGCTTTGAGCATGGAATCCTGCACCAAAATTACTGTAGAATTTCCTGGTATTTATGGCATCAGTATGGATTTCTAGTAATTTTGTTGTCATAGTTCATCATTATTATGCTGAGGTTTTCTTTTCTGGGTTTCGCTATCAGTATGAAATAGTTGTTCAAGGCAAAGCAAGATGTAACTTTATGCACAGTGATGCCATACAGAGCAGTCACAGGCTGGCCTGGCATATGAGAAGAGGCCTTGACAAGGGGGTACACAGGATGAAGTGGAGGAGTGTGGGCATGGAGTGATAAGAGCTGAGGCATAGGCTGGTTCTGAAGGTCTCAGCCCACCAATGACCAATTAAAGAAACTGGGGCCTGGAGGTGGGCAAAGCTCTTTGCATGACTAGAAAAGTGAAAAAAAATACAAGTATTTAAAGCATATAAAACAAGTAAAGCATTGCAAACTCCAATTTGATATGGAGATATTGACCAGTGAGCAAAGAATAAGGTGTGAAAGTATCATATCAAACATGTATATGGGACAAAAAAAAATGGAAAGAGATTAGGAAAGAGAAACCAAAATCAACATGGCAAAGGAATTTGAATTACGATGATTTATTCCCTCTGTTCTCCAACTAAGTAGAAACCATCTACATTAGGACCCAGAGGAGTGATAGAGAGCAATTGTAACACCAGGGAAAAGGATAGAAAGTAAGAAATGTATGTTTAACATTTTAAACTGTATTATTATGGAGAATTTTCTCCTTATTGCAATCTTGTTTTTCTTTTTCATGGCAATAATTAGACATGGATTGATAATAATTTGATAATAATTTTTTAATTAGCCTATTAAGATTTTATTTATACTATTGATAAATCCTTATCTTTATGTATGAGATGTATTTACTTTTTTCATGTGGGATTTTGAGCATTGCATGGGTTAGGCATGGCTCCTAACAGAATTTCATACATTGTACCTGCAGTTACCTGTGGAGAACCTCAACTATGTGGCAAGGAAAAGCTATGTTGAGACCCCCTGTGCACTCCTGGAACTCCAGAATAAACTCCTTAGATACAGGAAGAATATCTTTAATCTCTTGGTGGCTGACAAATGCCACTTCGAATTGCTTGCTGTGACAACAAAGGAGGTAATTTCACATGTGCTCAATATCATCGCAATATCCTCTCACATGACTCTTCCTGATTTCCACTATAGCTTTTTTCCCTATAGAGCATTATGAAGGAAGACTCCCTGAACACATAACGTACAAATCACAGGATCACACAATCACTAGGTTGGAAGAGACCTTCAAGGTCATCGAGTCCAACCCATGCCCTAACTCCTCAACTAAACCATGGCCTTGAGTGCCACATCCAATCTTTTTTTAAACACATCCAGGGACTGTGACTCCACCACCTCCCTAGGCTGGCCATTCCAGTACTTTATCACTCTTTCTGTAAAAACCTTTTTCCTAGTATCCAACCTAAATTTCCCTTGGCACAGCTTAAGGCTCTGTCCTCTCGTTCTGTCAGTTGCTGCCTGGAGAAAGAGACCAACTCCCACCTGAGTACAACCACTCTTCAGGAAGTTGTAGAGAGTGATAAGGTACCTGTACACTTCTCTTTGGTACTGGCTCTATCTCTCAGAGTTTCCTCAGTTCTCCATTTAGTTGCCAGTAAATTCTGAGTTCTGTTTTCCAGGTACTATGTTTGTGCATGCATTTTTGAAGCATTGTGCAGGGATTTAGTACTTTGATTTTCATTAATCAGTTTGGTGGCTAAAACACTGCGTAAGAAATAGCCCCAAAAATGAAAATATGTCTTCATCCTAAACTTTCCATTTATTAATATTTCATAAAATGTTATACGCAACTAGAAATAGACCAAGTACCACTGTTTCTTTTATTATTTAGGGTTACTAATAATACAGAGAGGCATTTAATTCTTGTCTGTCTTAATGGCATCTGTTTCTGTGGTATATCTAGATGAAGTTAGGCTCTCTAATGTTATCTGTTGGACACTGATCAAAAACAATAATAAAACTACTCCTAGAGAACTCGTAAATGAATTTCCATATGATTATATATATATCCTCTGTATATAGCCCATTAAAGATGGCCTGTATAGAGAAGCCCATTAAATAAACCCTCACATTGCTAGCTGCTGTATAGAGTATTAAGACAGGGCCAGTCCTGTTAGAGGAGATGGGTTGCAAACACATAGGTGAGGAAAGATAAGGCGCTGAAGTGACATCCAGGGAGCCTTTGGGTAGTCAGGACATGCAGTTCTGTGCTCTGTATTTTGACTTACCTTAGAAAGCCCCCACATTCCTAAATCTTTTCTCCTGAAATACCAGAGGTGAATTAATACCCAGGATAAAGAAGAACTCCAGAAATGTACTTTCAGAGTCTAAGAAAAACTAATTTTTGCACATTCACAGCCCTTTTTGCAACACTTCCCAGAAATAGTCTCACAGTTAGATTTTCATAGTGTAAGTACTTGGAAACTCTATTATTTGTTCATTTCTCACTATAGAAAATTAAAAGCTGGATGATACAAATAGCCTAAACTGTTCTCACAGAATATTAGTTGGCCTGCTTACTCCTGATAGACGTGGATGAACTTACTTTAATGCCCTATATCTGTAAAAAATCAAGAATCTGTTATAATATATGTTATAATGAGCATAAATCTCTGCTAGCCAAAATTCAGGTTTTCAAGTTGTTTAAGATCTGAGACTTACGTTCTTGTTGCTTAATTGCAGAAGTTCTCCACTAGAACATGTGACTCCTCCAAATAATATGCAAATATAAATTATTTGTAAAACTAATCTATGGCATTCATGCCACCTGCTCCCTCACCACCCTCACGCCCCTCACCACTGCCCCCAAGTGTTCTGGAGACTCTGAATAAAAGGTGACAGTTAATTCTGAGGGTTAAGAACAGAAAAAGTGCAGAAGCTGAGCTCACGAGCCTATTATTTTTCACAGAAGCAACATTGTTGGACTGCCAGAAACATCACGAGTTGTTCTCTAGCACTCCTTCTGGGTGATGCCGCGAACCGTGACTTCAGGGAAAGCATGTTTGTGACAGGAAGAGGAGGGATGACTGAAACTTAGATGAAGTGAAGGGCAAAATGTGAAAGATAATGAAACTTCCTGAAAAGCCTAAGGTGTTATTTTCCTCTGGAAATAAATGATCCCAACGGGAGGTGACATTCAAACCTGCTGAAGTAGAACCTGCTCCAGGACTAAACTGGGCCGCACCCACATGTCTTTATTTTATGATTAATGAGCTGTGATAGACATAGATCAGGTCAATGAGGCTGCCACTAATAGAGAGAACTTTTTTTAACAAAACTCTCTGAGTAATGATGTGCACATGGTAAGTGCTGCAGATAATATATTTAGATAAATGCAACCAGACATGAAGAGTGATAGGAATTTGCTGTAGGGGACTGACTCATTTATTCAGGAGAAGCAAATTATTATTCTTTTTATTTAGTATTCAGACATTCAAAGAATTATATCTCTGTGTTGGGCAAACCTATTTTTGTGCTTGAGACTAGTGAAATAAGCCAAGCACATGGTGGGGCAGAAGAGGGAGAAAGCACAAATTCATGGGAACTTGTTGCTCAAGGCAGCTCTGGAGTTTAT
>VXBQ01002821.1:59195-69799 GCA_013400175.1 Phainopepla nitens
CATCCAGCTCCCTTGTGGTAGTGTGTGAAGCTGAGTGTGATTGTGATTTATCAGTGTACAGGTGTACTTTATAGTTATGCACTTTGCAGGGATAGTAACATGGAAAGAGAGGGTGAGAAGATCCCTTAAGAAGTAATTTTTTTCCACCATGTTTTTCCAAAGTAGGATCAACTAAACATAAACTTTTCCTAATAGAATAGGTAGCCAAATTTCTTCAGAATACAGAGTGGAAAGCTGCCATGGGTTGACACACTGAGGCAATTAAAGATACCCCAAAAAAAAGGTAATAACATAAATCAAGATGGATTCCTGCTTCTTACTGTCATTCTGTCATAGGTTGCAGTGCATTTCTCAGAGTGGCAGTCTGTAAGAAGGGCTATAATCCAGCTGTAGCCTTCAGGGACACACCTACACTAAGCTAAGCTGCTCAATGCATAGAGAATGCTTAGTTCTCCTTGAAAAATGACTCGAAAAAAACCGTGAAAAAAATGTATTTTTTTTTTTCCTTCTGAAAGGAATTTTTTCTTGTGTAGGCAGGATCACACTGCATTCACCAATCACTGCTGTTTCTATGTTTTTACATGCAACAAGCTAATGAGACAGAAGAAGCTAATTAGACAGAACTGATAAAAACATCAGTAACTATTCTCTGAAAGGTCTGATTTGTGGCTGATACAAAAATGAAGATTTTGTGCTTCTTAATGCATTTCCTGTTTGCTGTCTCATGTTCTTTCTAGCCCTTCCTAGATTTTCTTATTTGTTTTAAATTCCATTGAAACTATGGCAGCAAGGGCAGTGGAAGGAAAGAACAAAGAAGGTGGAGAAGATAGAGTCCTTTTATATCTGAATTAAGGGTAATTTTTTTTTTAATTTTTAATTCTGTAGGCAGCAGATTTTCATTCTTCATTTTTTTCCTTCTTACTTTGCTGGAAAATCCGTCTTCTGTTTTTGGAGGCTAGTTTGGGGGACAGCAAAACCTGTCCCCCGTTATTTCTACAACCTTTGGTCAATCCATCCAGCCTGGGATTTCCCAGTTGTGATACCCTACAAATCATATGATCTTATATACAGGAATCTGTTCAGGGCACAGTGTTATGTGCTTTTATGTCTAAACTGTAATTGCACAGGGAAGAATATTGCATAATATTTCTGCTGTCAGAGAGTTATTTATAATACATACTGGCACCCTAATCGCTGAGTACCATGTGTAGAAGTAGAAGACAAAAGCAGGTGAGACACTGTGGCTCCAGAGCCGTAACTCTAGAGCATCCCGAAGAAATTCTAGTGACTGTTGGTAGCTTCAGAGGCACTCATCTGTGAGAGGCACATAAAATCTTTAACTGGAAACGGCATAGGGAAATGAAACCTGAATGTCCAAACTCAAACATTTCCAAAGTGGTCTTGGAGATCAAGAGTGAAATTCTGAACCTGTAACTCTGAATGGATTTTCTGAAGCGGCAAAAATTCGGACAAGTGCTTAATTGAGGACTGAAATCACTTGGCAGCATTTAAAATCCAGCCTTAGTTTACTTTTCAGAGTCAGTGAATTGCTGTATTTTTATGTGCTAAAGGGACTGCAGAACATGCAGGTGAACTGCACAGAACATTTCTATCCTGAGAGAAACACTTTTAGCTCAATGAGTAGCACGTTGTATCTGAAGAAGAGTCTGAACTTCTGTAAAAGTTTGTGGATGGTAAACATTTATTGCAAATGAGAACCCTTCTGTACCTTAACATGAATCCATCTAGTTTCTTGTCTTTTTATGACCAAAAAAGTGATAACAGAATGGGGAAAAGAAAATGAATAATAACCAGTTTGGCCTGATTCAACATGAAAAATACTCTGTGAAAAAAAAAGTATATCTGAAGCTGAACTACTGAAAAAACACTCATTTAATCAGAAGTGTATATGTTTAGAGGGAATAGAATCCTGCAGTAATGGAAGGATCATAAAGCCCAAATAATTCATTTCTAAAAGTGATGGCAACCATGTCTTAAATATGTGTGTGAACACTGAAGTTATATTAACTATATATTAACTATAGCTATATTAACTCCATATCTCTCTAAGATTAGCACAACATATGACAAAGTTTTAGGGGCACTGATGGAAAAAGATGTTTTACAGAAATGAGATTGTAGAAGTTTCATATATAGTTTTCTTGATCATAGCTTCTTATGAGGTAATACTGTCACTGGCACTTGGATTCCAAAACTTTGTCCTGGTAATATTTCATTGATTGTAATAAAGAAAGCAAAATATGCCAAAACCTAGAATGCATGTTTATCTTATGGCTAATCTTGGGAGAGCTTTATATGATACCATACAAATAAAACTTATATTGCATCTTTCTGTATGGTCTACATCCCCTCCTTTGAACATTATATACCCAGTTTACTCATGCCTTCTATTCCTTTATATATCTCTTTTGGAAACTAATATTTTTGGGCTGATTGCTGGGAATCATTTTCACTGCAGATTTCTTCCTGGCAGGCTACACTGATTCAGTAGATTACCCACCACTAAAGACAAATCCTGGAAATCTTAGTCAAAAAGGTTGTCCCTGATCATAAACACTTTTAGGAAGATAAAAATGTCAATACTGATGAGTAGTTTGGGGAGCAGCCTGCACACAGAACACAGAATAGAGCAATTGTAATAAATGTCTTCCCTGAATGCACAATGAGAAAGTGAACCAAGTTTTTACAGCTGTCAAGAAAAACAGACAGGTATCTCATTTCTCTGTAATTCTGGTGGGGATAATGCTGAAAACATTGATTTTCTCAAGAAAAAGAAAATATTTTAATGGCTGCCTGGGAGAGCCCTGATCTAGTAGATCCTGACTTGGGGGGAAAAAAAGACAAGAGTATTTTTCCCTTTTAAGATAGTAGAGTAAGTAAAGAGAGCTAAATCCTGTGCAATTATGAGCGATACTCTGACAGTTAAGAAATTGAGGAAACAGGTAATGCGAGAAATAAGAAGCCCCAGAATTGTTACTTTTTGTGGAAGGTCTGTCTAGCATGCCCAGGAGCATGTGCAGCCAGAGAGAATGACTGTGTAAAGACATGAGGACAGAGAAATGGACGTTGATTGTTTTGTCCTTCTCCAAACAGGGGCAGATGGGAATATGCTGAAGCAGAAACACCAAAGTGAGGAGGAGTTCTTCTAAGGTGGAGAGGAGCAGAAAGAATGTCTTCCAAAGAAGGGGCAGGATCTGGATACTGAAGTCAGTGAGTTTGGATGCTGGAAAATCACAAGTATTTCACTTGGGCATATCATGGTACAAAGAGGGAAACTGACCAAGAATGTAAAGAACATGGCTTAGGCACTGGAGCCTCTGTGGAAAGGCATGATAGACTGTGAGTCCATCGAATCCCCTAGAAGTTTGTTGATATTGTGACTAGTGGCTGCAGAGACTCTGGCAACAACGCTGGGGGCAGGTTAAAGGCAGCATGAGCATTAGTCTCTCCGACTGCCTCACGAGACACTGCAGTAACGGGTGGGAGGGGTTCACCAGGGAAGATTAAATTTGACTTTGTCCTTTTGCTGCAGATGCTAGAGAGATAGTTAACAGACATAGAGAGAGAGATATACCTGTTCTTCATATAATGACAAAATGAGCAGAAGCAGGAACTGGCTCATCTTGAAGCCAAGAACAGGACTGTGTCTGCAGAGCAAGCTGTCTACGTCCAAGGTCCAGCCCCAGATGCCTGCAAGCAGCTAAAAAATGTAGAGGTCAAACTGACTGTCTTGATAAGAGTGCTGGAAATATTCAGAAGTTGCAGATATTTCAATGGGCCAAATATAACAGCTGGCAGAACTCAAAAGCTGCCTGATTTGTTATGTACAACAACGGTGCCAAGCAAATCTCAATCTGGGCAATCAACTTAGAGGAAGACAAATTAGGCTCTACAGAGCAGACTGAAGGTCTCTAAGTCTGGAATTCGACTGGCAGTTCTAAGCAGCTCTGGAAAGATTTGGGTTTGAATAGAGATCCTTCATTCTGCATTATGGATTTTTCTTGATGTTTGAGGAAACCCAAGATTTGAAGAAACAACCCTAAAGCTCACTTTCTGACCATGTTTTTCCAGGTGTATACAGAGAACAAAAGCAAAACCTCAGTCCTTTCTCTGTAAAAAGGAAGTATAAAAGAGGTGTTTCTTGCCTCCTGGAAAGCAAATCCTTGCTTGTAAGCATGGACACAGAAAAGCTCAGTAATGCAGAGTACTCATGAACTCAGTAGAGGCAAGGAGATGGGAGAAGAGGAGGATATGTTTTTGACAACAGCAAGAAAGGGTGACTCCTTCTTTGAGGGCACTGTATTTTATGCTAGACGAGAGGCTGTTATCCTCCCTTCTTTTAAACGCAGGCACAGGTTGCACAGAGACAGTGCAGAGTCCTTTAGTGGAGGTATTCAGAAGTCATCTGGAGACATTTCTGAATGACAGGCTCGAGGGGACCCTGCTGGGGCAAGGGAGGCTGAACTAGATGGCATCCAGTGGGGCCTTCCAACCTGACTCATTCTGCAGTGTGTGAGATGCTGAAGGCACCCTTCCAGCCCCGAAAGGGATACAGTGTGAGTTGGGGAAGCTGCTGGAGAGCCTGAAAACACAGCTTTGCTTGTGTGGAGGCCATGAGGCTCATTGGCCTGTATACTGCAGTGAGGCTAGGTGAAAACCTTCCAGGGCTTGAGGATAGTTTGCTCTGAGTGTAACTTTCAAGACCAGAGGTGAGGGACAACACACTTTCCCTCATGGCCTCTGGTCATGCTGGTGCTGAAGCAAGCAGTACACTTATGACTAGTTCCATCTCGTCTTTCCATCGGGTTCACAGGATGGTTTTGAACACATGATGGTGTATTTTCTTCCCTTCTGGAATGTCATTATCTAGTGAAGGAAAAACATCACTTCCTAAAACTTATCCCCTTGCGACTAAGATTTGCACTGGAGGTTGCTGTCTGCAGCTTGAAAGCTGTGGGTGAAAGAAGTTTTGTTAATCAGGGACTAACTGTATTTCCATTTAAATCTCAGCAAACACATGCAGTCAAAATCCCAGGTGCATATCTCCACTGACTTAATTAGGCTACTCAGATCTGTGCTGTTTATATAACAGGCTGAAACTTTTGTAGTAACAAACTCAGCGTAGAAGTCCTTATTCAGGAAAAAGTTGCACTGAGTTCCATAACAATTGATGAACGATCTTAAACAGGCAGTTTTTGAGATTTTTTTTTTTTTTTTAAAGTTTAAGAAACTAAAGTAATGCAGCTGATGTGGCATAACATTTGGCTGACCTCAGGGAAGACTTAGTAATTGACCATTGTAACTTACATCTTAGGGGCTTAACTTGGTGAAGTTTATATTTATATCCTGGATGATCCATGAAGATTCACCCATCAGTACTGAGGATGGATGAAAATATATCACATTTTTTATTTGGCTTTCTTTGCATTTTATCAAATTCTATGTCTACTAGGCTTCATTCCTATTTTGTGTTGAATTTTTCTTCTTTGTTCCATGCACTGGGGATGTTATTAGCATATAAATTTATAATGGGAGATGAAGTGCAGAATTTTTGAAGCATTTCACTTTGAACTTTAACATTCTGCATAGCTATCCATTAAGTCCCATGGCTGGCACAGAAACCCTGGCTCACACAGGCCAGCCTATCCCCATATCCCTGTCTGGCAATGCAGATGTAATGCACACGGAAGTATTTCCACAGGAGTCCTATTTTGGGGTAATTTTTAGAAGATGGACAATTGCACAGAGGAAGGGTGAAACATTAAAAATACTTTCATGCTGCATGCCATTAGGAACTGTACACACCTGGAGAGTCTGAGAAAAGCAAAAACTTCATATCGAATTAAAATTGCTACCTTATGTAAACTTCCAGTATTTTAACTGGCAACTCTACATATTTTCCTTGCCCCTCAAACTATAGGTTAGGTCCATGGTTGGAAAAATCAGTTTATTTCTGTCAATGTCAAAGAATTTTTGCCACCTAAGTATTTAGCTGCATGTATATTTTACATCTAAAAAGCAGTAATTTTGTTACCAGTGAGCTTCACAGGACCCTACTTTATATAGCTAACTGCATGTAATTTTACTCATATTAATGTTAAGTGTTTGTGACAAATTACAAGGCAACACTTGTGATGATGCTCTCTCTTAAAACAGCATCAGTCATCTGGCAACTAACCCAGATGAGAAATGGCTTTTAAATCACCCTTCTTAAACACAAGATAACATTAAGAAGTGTTTCTAGTAATTGCTGAAACTGTGGCTTGCTCATATCTGAGCTACAATGTATTTATATTTTATTTAAAGGACTTCGAATCATCTTATTGATGACTGCTGCCAGTTTGAAGCCTATGTTTATCTTGAAAAGATGGAGAGGATGAGCACAAGCTCTTTTGTCCCTGTCAGGCACTGGGACAGGCCTGCAATATTCTTTGATTGGGAGGCAGCAACTTCCCAGATTCACTTCTTCACATGGCACAGATAAGCACTCCAAAGCTTCCCCACTGCAGGGCATAGCAAAGGTTGTATTTAAACCTTCTGTTTCTTTGCAGGTGCAATAACTAAACAGCAACTCTCTTACCTACTTTCTTCTGTAACTAGGACAGGAAGAAAAGTGTGCATGCAAGGTTTCAAGTAAACAGCATGTTGTAGTCACTTGTACTCACTGGGCCATAAACCAGGCTGGAGTGACTAACACTCCCATGCTAGGTAATATAAATCAAAGCTAGGGTGTTCAGGCAGAGTCTACATTGCTATAAAGCAATAACAAGGCAATTACTTCTTTCTAAAAGTTAGGATGCTCTTTCCAGGAAGACCTTACAAAAGCTGTGACCATTCTATGACTCAGATATTTTAAATCAAGAGAAAGTAAACCAAGACAGAACATATGCTTGAAATACAGAAAAATCTTCAGTGTGTGTCCCAAGACAAGAGTGAGGAATCTTGAAGCTATCTTTCTGTACCAAGAATGCCAAATAGAAGAGGTGAGCAAAGTTCTCAGAAAAGTAATTTTTTAAAATGGAAGTATTTCTGTCTTTCCTGCTTGTTGAATTTAGTCCAAATTAGATCATCTAGGGCTAAAAAGAACTTGGATTTCCAGATGAAATATCTTAAGAGCTGACAACTAAAGGTCCATTAAACTGTGGCTTTCTTTATTGCTGAAACCTGTTGTAGAAACCTTTGGTTTGTACCAACACATCTCTTGATGTGCTTGTCTAAGCCCACAGTCTTCTGTAGTATCCTGACATTAGGAAACATCAATCTTTCAGAGTTAACAATGGTGTGTTTTGCCTTGTAGAAGTTACAAGTACAAAGAAACAACTTCCTCCATACTTCCTCCTGTGAGAACACAGCGTGTTTTCCTATTTTCAGTTCCACCCCTTCATTCCACTACATAATGTCTTTTCCATGAACAGCAATTTACATGTCCTCTGACCTCTCAGTAACTGCTGCAGCTAACAGTCCCTTTGCAGGTCTGCAGCCCTCCCTTCCACCCAGCCTTGGACCCTACTGTGGGCTGCTTGTGCAATGCCAATGTTATGAGGGAATGGGTTGAAGGAGAGGACCAGCTTTTGGAAAAAGACAAAGGATCAGGTCTTATCTGAAAGTGCATGTCATGTGAACTGCATATTGGGCATAACTGGCAGCCCTTTAGTATTGGAAGCTGCACGGGAAGAGGCCGTGAACTCCTCTGTGCCAGTTACAGCTGCTGTCAGCCGGTTTGAAAGGGATGAAAACAACCCACTGCACGCCAAAACGTCAGCTAGGTAAAAGCAGCACATGGCACTTCTGCTCAAACATATTTTTAAAAAGAGCAGCCCCTAGGACAGGAGCCACTGGAGAAAATGTGAGGATATCTGTGAGATGGAGGAAGTGGAGGAGACACATGGAAGGAAGAGCCAGAGTCTTGGAAGGAGCCAATCCAAGGATACCCTGTAGGGAAGTGTGGCACACAGAGGATTCACTCTGAAACAGTGGAATACTAAGGCAAGAAACAATGGAGGAAAATGAGTAAGAAGAAAGCCACAACAGAAGGAACCATTACACACTGACCCCAACTGTCCACATTGCCCAGTGCCTCAGAAAGAATTGGAGCAAAAGGACTGATCGTAACACCTATTGAAAGCAAGGGATGTCAAGACCAGAAAGGAGTAGGAGAAGTGCTTAATTTGAGCTTTGGAAGGAAGGAGAAGGGTCTTTCCTTAAGTGTTTGTTTACGTCTGCCTTTTTCCTCTCTGTATCTGAATCAGTAGTTGAAATTTTGTGTTAGCCATTAATAAATTAAATTAAGCAGGAAGTCCCATGTGAGACTGCTTTATCTACAAAGACCTATCATACCTTCCGCAGGAGACAGAAGCCAGAATATTTGCTGTGCATGAAAGAGTTGGGAAGTACAAATATCTTTGAGAAATCTATAGGAGTCACATGTGCTTGTCTGCCCTGAGATCTCGAACTACTCAAAGGTAAGAATAGTTATTCTTAGAAACTATTTGCAGTGTGGCTATTGACTTTGTACTTTGGATCTAACTGTGCCCCCTTCCTCTGTCATCCTTCTTGTACCATTTGCCAAAGCTTGTCCCTCAGTGACCTCACATCACTGCCATGCCACAAGGAGAAGCAAAACTGGAGAAATTATATTAAGGATTTCCCAGCATCCTACAGGTGTTTTAACAGAACAAAATAAATCAAATGCT
The DNA here is from genome assembly GCA_013400175.1 of Phainopepla nitens. NCBI lineage: Eukaryota > Metazoa > Chordata > Aves > Passeriformes > Bombycillidae > Phainopepla > Phainopepla nitens. The sequence continues at coordinate 67,910 of VXBQ01002821.1, forward strand.
CCATTCATTTCTCATGAACAGCTGTATATTAGCTGTCTTATTGGAAAATGTCATTCAAATGTTTTAACTGTTGGCATCAATTCCCAGAATTTAAAAAATCCAGTGTTCTGATGATGTTGCAAAAACTCACACTTTCCTTAGAGGAACCTAGGTTTAAATAGGCATCAGTAGCCCAGCAATTGTCAGCTCTTCAGTATTGACATAGTTCTGTTTCTACTGAACTTAAATCATTAATTCTTTAAAAAAAAAAAACACCCATCCAATATAACCTCTCTTTCAAACTCCTTTTTATGTGGGATGAGGCTTAATGTTTTGCTGATTGTAAACTAAATGTGCTCTTTCTCTCTGTGTTCTGACTAACCATGCAGAAATTCTTTGTTTTAGCATTTAAAATTACAATCCAGCAATGTTTGGAAATGTATAAAATGCAAAGCTCTAGCATATGGTAAAAACACACACAGCTGCATTTTTACACTAAATAAAGACCTTGTTTTTATTTCAGTTTTACCACCAGATAAAGGTACAAACAGAATGAATCTTTTGAAGTTAGTGATATTATGTAGCAGTTACACTGGGGACCATGGTCAGAAACAGGAACTTTTTTATTTTGCCCAGCCCTTAGCCCATTTGTGAGATGTTGACACACAGGTACTAGGAGCTAGGGTCATTGTGAAAATGAATGTATCATCTTTTATTCAGTGTAGAATGTAGTCTGCATTATTAATTTGAATATTTGCTACTATCTGTGATACTCCAGTGCATTATGTCAGATTACAATCTGCCTGAGCGCTCTGGAATTTGCTTTCACATGTTTGTACTTCTGTGCCACTTGAAAAAATATCACTGAGGTAGTCTGAGCATGGAAATAAAAGCCAGGAAACTCGAAGATACGGTTCCCTCAGTAACCATGTGTCATCCAGATTGCTCACAATAAGGCAAAGCATTAACAGCATGAACGATAACATCAACCACTTCACTGCAGAAGAGAAATAGCAGTGCATTATGTCTGTAGAGGGAACCATAATTTAGAGTTGCCTGCCTTTTGTGCATTACTTGTTTTCATTCACAGGGCATTTTATGCCTTGAAAATGCACTGCTATACTTTCACAAATTGCACTGCATGATTTTTACAGGGCTTCTGACATGAAACAAGGAAAAAATTTGGAAGTATTTGCATGACAGGTGGTTTCTAAGGGAGGAACCCATGTTGGAGGACACCTTCAGCCATCAGACAATATTGCTAAGACCAGGCCATTTCTGTGGTAGATAAAACACACTATCATTCTCGGATTTTGTACTTGGAGCAAGTCAGCTTGCCACCATGAACTGTTAAAAAGAAATTGAGACTTGTTTTTATAAAGTTTGTGAATAGCTGTAAATTTCTCCATAAACTGACACAACTGAATTAATCCTTATTTGTGGCTATCTATCCAAATGTTACCTTCCACAGTTCCTTGCCTTTTTATTGCCGTGAGTGACATGGAGTACAGGACTTCTGGTCCTGTTGAAGCTGTTTTTTTATTGATTGATTCCTTTCAGGCCACCACTCTAGGCAGCCTCAGTACCCCTGCAGCTGTACAGCTGAGGACGCACCTGTGCCCAGGTTGTACCGTCTCAGCTCAGGAGATGCGGGGAGCGGTGCAGGCCTGCAGACGCGGGCACCTGGAGCCGCTCACCTCGCAGGTAACTCCGTGCTCGGGTTTCTGCGCTTTCTTCCCACAGCCGGCGCAGGAGGCAACGCGAGGGGCTGGGATGCTTCTCGACGCACCTGGGAGCGCGGAGTTTCCAAAAAGCAGGCAGCGCGGGCAGCCCCCGGAGCGCCATCCCGCCGCGCCGGGCCGGGCCGGGCATACTCGTCCTCGCAGTTTTGTTTTTGGTTGTCTGTGCACG
>VXBQ01002821.1:70227-109491 GCA_013400175.1 Phainopepla nitens
AAGGGGCTAACAGTGTTTGTGTGCCTGTGAGGGGCGTGGTTGTATGGGCTTGTTTTTTAAAAAAATAGTTATTTTATTGTAGCTTATCCTGAGCGAGGCGACTCTGACTTGGCAGCGCTCTCGGAGGGTGGCTCACCTTACCGCTGCCTCTCCCAGCGCCGGTGGGTGCTAGAAGATAACGGGAGGGTTTTCATCCCCCTCGCTCCTACGTGAATCCTGTAAAGTCGCGGGGGGGGGATAAGGGGAGGGCCTTGGTATGGGGGGGGAGTGTAAAAATAAAAAATCGATGTGGCTGCCTTTGTGATGGGCAGGAGGCTCAGTCGTATTCAACAAATCGTGCTGCTGCGTGCCAGACTGTTGTGAAGTCTGGAGTGCTACACTGCAACCTATCATCAGGCTTTTGTTACAAAAGATGAGCTGCGCAGCAGCCCGGATGCTTAAAAGATGCCTGGAAAGATACTCGGATTCAAAATTAAACCCTATTTTTTCCTAGTTTTAACCAGAAGTGCCCTCTTTCCCCCAAGCTATTGGCCTGGGAGATGTTAAAGTCTGTACAAAAACATACTTAAAGTATCAAAGTTGATTTCAAGTGTGTTGGAATAAACCTCGCTGGAGCCAGAGAGGTGTAAACATCTTCTAAATTAAAGCCTACAATGAGTTGAACCTTTTTGAAAATTCCTGCTATGGATTAATGCAGTAAAATTTATTTTAACCTTTGAAATGAGTTGGTCCTCGTACTACAGAGAACAGCCATGTCTTGGGGATATTCCGTTAACAACAGATGGTCAAGCCTGCTGTCGGAAGGCTATTGTAATGGAGCAGTCTTGCTCAGTTTTGAAAGGGGGTCATGGTAGTAAACATTCAGTGCAAATGCTTTTTCTGCTTGGTGCTTGTAGCACAGCTTGACTCCCTAACAAGTGGAAATGGCAACATATGCTGAGACTTTCCTGTCACTCAAATCAGTGCTTGATTCTGTGATGACACAGTAGGATATTAAGCTAAATGGTTAGTACCTGGGACTGTGCAGTATTTTTCTGATGTAACAGATAAAAATGGTGTTGGTGGGTCGTCATTTTGCACATTTAAATTTATGTATGAGTGAGTTGCGTGACACAGTCTATATCAGGTATGGGCAGGAGCTTGATGCCTTTACTCATGACATGAAGCACCATATTTCTCATAATTATAATTTAGTAAAGCTGATTATGGTACAAATTAGATGCCAACCCTTAACAAAAAAGATGGGGCTATTAGTTTGGTAGCATAGAACACAAGTGTTGCATAGTAGAATTTAGGTTGAACCTGTTAAGTTGAGAATGGTTAGCATTAAATAATATCACGGTTTTTTATGCTAATTGTAGGTGTTATGAGGAGGTTACTAGCTGGCCTCTAGACTGCAAGAAATCACAATTTGCTGTAATTTGGCGTTAGAATGTACTAATCCGGAAGCTAGCCCAGAACTATTCAACTAACTTTCCCCCGATAAGTTACTGCTGAAAGACATGTAGCCATATGATAGTTATGTGACAAAAACACCTTGAGTGCAGCTATATATAAGACTGTAGTGTTTCCAGGAGTCGTGGTAATGTTTTGGATATTAGTTCCAGATTTCCTCTGAATAGAACTGCATAGCAGTGCAAGTTAAAAGTTTCTTAATGGTCTCTTAACGCGCTGAGGCACACTTACAAATCAGTGAGCCACAGACAGCTGCTAACAAACCTTTTTTGTAATGCTAATTTTTTTTCAAACCCTAACATCACTCCGTGCTGTATTAATGTGATCAGAGACTTACTTGGTCTGGCACCAGATTTGCTGTATGGATCATCACTGTGTCTATAAGGACTAGCTCCTGGTCAAGTACTGAACTACTGAAGATGAAAGGCCATTAGCTTAAAAAAAGGCCAGTGGTCTTATTTTGGCCTTTGTTCCATGAGCGACCTTTTCTCTAGCACTCCTTAGGCTGTACTTCTCCCTCTCTATACAAAGGTAAACAAGCCTTCTGTGGTTCAGGAATAAGACTTAATGACTTAAACAAAGTGACAGCAGATCTACGTGGATTCTGGGTTCAAGCATTCTCACCTGTTAATCAAGTGTAATACACACATTTCTGAAAGGAAGTCTTCCCTTGCCTCCATCTCTGCAAGGCTGTTCTCTCACCAGTGAGTTCACCTGGCAGAGTTAGACTCAAAAACACAGAGCAGGAGGAGGATTGGTACTGAACTCATCCGTCTGTGGCCAAATATGATCACTAGCTCTGCTAGTGTTTATTATGTGCATTGCACCATGCGGGCACAGTATTTCTTAGGGTGTGGTTTCTCCAGAACTTTAATCCAGAGTAATTAAATGTTGCTAGTGAGCTACTAATGGACCTGCTTCGTTTCCCTTGGTCTCCCTATTCTTTTCTCTCCCTGTTTCATCCTTTGTGTGGCCACTGGAGTTCACCAACCTAGTGTGAGTAATTGAAAACAAACCCCCTTCTTTTTGCTTAGTGGTTTGGCTTTTTTTGCAGCCCAGCATCCTGTGTTCAGAGTCTTCTCATGGCTCTGTGAGCCACTGGTGCCAGCACAAAGATGATGACAGAAGGGAGCAAAGAGGGACCCAAACTACCACTTTGTTTGAGTAACCTTGAAGCAGGCATCCTCAGTGTTTATGTAGGTCTTCTAGGCTGGGCAACACACCAAATCCTGAAATAAGTTCAGAGGCCATGGCTGACCAAACCTCATGTTTCTCTTTTGCCGGTTACTCTTGATGACTCCTGTGAGAGGAGCTAGAGTCAGGGTTTACTATGTTTAGTAAAACATATTTTATATATAAAAGATATATTTTCCTTGATTATCTGAGGCTGCTAGGGACTCTGCCCGCTTTCTTCAGGTCTGGCATGGCAGAAATTCACTCTAAGATTATTTCTTATTTATGCTGGCTATGGATTTAAATTCTGAATGCTTGAAACTTTTTTAGTGTAGCTGATGAGCATGCACATCTGCAGTTACTGATACTAAGAATATAGATAAAAAATACCATGGTAAGACTCTGCTTCTAGTCTTTAAAAGATGATCACCACAGAAAAACCTAAAAGTTAAGATATCTCATTCTGTAGCTGAATGTCTTGCTTATGTTGATTGCACTAAAGTAATGCAGATAATTCAGAAGAAATAGGGTGACTATTTGACTAAAATACTGAATGGAATACCTGAAGTACCCTGTTCCCTTTCTTTAAAATATGTGGCAGCAAAGCTTGAAGCTTGTCCTGTCTATTTTAGTGTTTCTGATGGGAGAAAAAGTATTTTTGCTTGCTTCAAGGACCGAGAGAGAGACAGAGTGGGATGGAAAACTGTTGATGCAGCTTTCCTGACACAACAGGCTAGCGCTGTAGGAAAAATGGGAGCATTCAGATCTTTATTTGTGGATTATTAGCAAAAACTTGATCATAGGTAATAAAAATGCGTGTCTGAATTCCGTAAGTATTCACATACAAGCTGACCTTTTTCCTCTTCTGTTATTTTTCTGGAGGAGTGTTGCTTAGCAGAGCTCTGCTAAATGCGATGAGATTGGTTTGCGTTATGCTGACTTTGTTAGAGAACAATTGTAGTTGGACAGAAAAAGGCGTGCAAAGAGCCTTTCTAAGACTGTTCTGGCTTGGGCTAGATAGCAGGGTTATTCTCTGTGAAGGAACAAAGTTGGAGCCTTTTACCTCACAGCTGAGAGATGATTCTGGGGATCTGGTTACCTTTTTAGCAAATAGCAGGCAGGATTGTGTGGAAGACAGAGGTGGCCAAAACCTGTTAGCACTCCAGCTGCTTGACTCTCTCAAACAACTTGCAATTTTACTAGCCTGTTTCCAAATGAGTGGTTGTTCCTGGGAGCAAGCAAGCCATGCAGCTTATATTCATTAGCATAGTACTTGTTGGATTAGTAGAGGCCAAAATTAAGCCATGTGGAAGGTCTCAGAGCAGCAGTTTTGGTGATGTGGGTGACAAGAGCAAGGTTAGGGGCCAGGAAAGCTTGGATCCCAGCACCTATCCCCTTCCAGCGATGACTTGACTGTTTCCTCTTACCTACTTTCACCATTGTTCTGGTAATGGCATGACCAAAGTTTATACTCTTTATGGTAGAAGTCAAAGTGTGTTTTTTATCACATTCAGCAGGTAGCAAATATTTTTTTAAAGACTTCAGGCAATGTTGCTAGTGCCAGCAACCTGAGTTTAGGTTCCAATGTTTTTAGAGATATTCGTGTTTTTACAGTTGAATTTTTGTGCCTTAAAAAGAAACTAGCAAGTAATAGTAGATGTTCTTTGAAAGCTCTATTCATATTCATATGTATTGATATTCTGGGGATCTGTTGGTGACTTTTTCCCCCTTCCTGTTATTTAATTATGTTCCTGCAACAAGAGTTTAGCTGTGACTGAACATAAAAACAGTTGGGACCAAGCTTGAATGGTTAAAAAACTCCAGAACTCTCCTCATCCAAACAATAAAGCTGCACTGAGCTTTTCTGAGTGCAGATCCATGGATATTTCTTTGTGGTACTACTACAGAAACCGAAGTTCAAAATCTACTCTTTCTCTGAATGTAGTGTTCTTATTTAATAAACTGAATGAATGGATCTTGCATTTGTGTTCTGTCAATGGAAAAACTGCTTTTTATTTAATTTATTTAAGGTATTTTAGATATTTTAATTATTCTTTACCTTATTAAATCAGAGTAGCAGTTCTTACTACTTTGTTTCCCATCTCTCTCAAACCTATATTTAAATATTCATGCTAAAGTAAGCAATAAGAGGTTTTTTTACTGTGTTTGGAGAGATCTGGACTAGCTTCTTTCTTTTAGCAAACTAATGCAATCTCCTGTCCACCATCAGTTTTCATATTTCTATAGATTTTATTTTTCCCAGATTTTTTTTTTATTCTCCTCATTGCCAGCCATGTGTCCCAGAGCTCCTTTCCCTGTTCTTGAGATATACTCTTAATATTCACATCACTACATCTCTTCTTCCAATGATGTTCATATATAAAGCCAGGTATAATTGCTGAATGGGGTTGTTGATTGCAGTGTGCTTTGGCTCCAGTGGAGCTTTCTCAACACCATTAAGGATATTCTAAACTTAAACTTAAAAAATGTATGGTTTGGATCCTATATCCATTAAAAACTTGCAAAATTTCTTTTTGCTCACCTTGCTTTTTTGTAAGCTTATTGTTTTTCCCACTTCATTCTAATTCTGCACTTGCCTGCTTGTTTTGAGTAATTTTGTTGAAATTTAGTCAACCACAGCTCTTCAGCTCTGTGCTTAGTCCTTTGCAGTTTTAGGAGCAAACTAATGGACCTCCATCCTGAAAATACTTCTGAATTGTGAGGTGTAGCTTAGGACTTGAACAAATTCTGCCATACTTATTTCCTGTCTGTCTGTGCATGATTTTGAATTAGGCATACATTAGCTTGCTTTGCATGCCTTTGACTGTGATGCTTACCCTAAGGATTGAAGTTTCGGTGGTGGGGTACAGCTGGAGCTGAGGAATAGCAAATGTGAGTAAGGACTGTTTGCTCTGTGGGTCAGGCAGAACGAGAAGATTGGCACATGCTCTCTGGCAGTGCTCCGAGCTAACTGCCCTGTGCCACACCTGACTCAGCAGGTGTGCGGGCTACCTTACCACGTGTGCCAGCTATTTTCATGTTCTTCTGTGAGTAACTTTAGAGATAAGTGGTTATTGAAGTCTGTATGGGTTGCTAAGATTGATCAGAAATTCATTCCTCTTCATAGCTGACACTCACTGATTTCAGAAGTACTTGGGCATCTCTTTATCACTTTAGTGGATTACCATCTTCCATATCAGCATGGTTGGATGGTAGCCATGTGGGAGCCAAGGTCTTGTTGTAGACTTTACAGACTCCAACTCTGCTCAAGCTGACAATGGCTGCTAAATACCGACTTTGCCAGTTTATTGCTTTCTTTTGTCAATGTCATTTCCTTTCATTGTGCTAGAGGCTTTTTCTTGGCTAATGTTTTTCTGCGTATTTCAAGGATATATTTGTTTCATTTGCTGTTACTTACAGCTGTGCCACAGATATCAGTGCAGTTGTGTACACATCAAGCTTAACAGACTGCTTATTCTTTATACCTCAATCTCAAAGGCACCACTGTGATGTTCTCTACACTGTAAGCCATGTTGTGTTCTATTCAGTTACTGAAAACATGCTCTGGTTTATGGCATGGAGAGGAAAATAATGCTACACTTTCTTTGGATGTTACAAGGCAGGGATACACTCAAACTGCAGTTTAATCTTGTACTGAATACCATTCGCGTCCTCGTCTTGTCCCAGGATAAACAGCAAGTTCCAAAAGCAGGATGTAGGAGAAGTCAAAAAAGTCCTTACAAATGTGATGACAAAGGTACAAGGCTTCATAACTTTGCTCAGCAGAAGATAGAAATATGCCAGATGCTTCAGTGACTCTGCAGTAGGATCATGGAGCACCTGTCAGTGTTGTACTTTTTAAAATTAGGTATCTGGCTGATTTGGGTAAATGATGCAGTGGACAGGATGTCCTGTGGAAGGGGTGGTGGTTGAAAGTGTTTCTGTCCTAACATTGTCTGAGAGTGTGGATGTCTTTTGGGAAAAGCTACATTCTTGGGGAGGATGCATCTTCCTTCTCCCCTTTGTGGTTGCTGCCAAGCAGAAAGGTAACTTTTTTGCAATGTGAAATTCTTTACCTCTTTTCCCTAGTTGCAGTTGTATTGTCCTTCAACAGGATGTGTCAAAAGTTGGAAAAAGTGACTGGGGCTGTGTAGCACAGTTTTGCAAAGTGTGTACTGATGATACGATACTCGCTCAGAGATCAAAGCTTAATGGCATGAATTGAGCTCAAGTGTCGCAATTATTTTAGCAGGATGTTCTATTATTTTTGCATTCCACTAGAAAAGAGCCATTCTTTGAGAGCCAAAAAAAAAAAAATCATCTGCTAATATGGACTATGGATTTTTGGACATTGGCCGTGATAAAGCAAATCACATTTTGTGTTTGTTTTTGCCAAAGAATGGACTAGACTCTTGCCTTTTTTTCTTCCATGGGGAAAGTTGGGGACATTCAGTGTAATGTTGGAAGTTGAAATGCTTCACATATTTCACAACCTTCTAGTGGAAGCTATTTTTTTGTAAAATAGATGACTGCATTTCATCTTGTGTATTGCACTTGACACTTAAGCAATCCTCTTGCCTAAGTGTATGCCTTGCATGTGCATTCCTTAGGGTAAGTCCAGCTATGCTGCGTGCAAACTTGACATCTTCCATTGCATTTAAATTGTGCTTGTTTTCATCAATGAGCCCTCTGTAAGCATGCTAGAAGTAACGAGGACCAGTTGTTGTGGTCATTCTGGTAGGCAGATATTGCTGACCTGTGACAGGTTTTTCAAAATGACTTGGCATGTTGTGTCACAAAGGAAGGGTGTAATGCAGCAGGCATTTTTGAAAATGTGTATCTGTGTAAATGTTACAAGGAGGCACTGAGGACTCTGAAAAATGTAGTCCAGCCTTTATTATGGAGCAGTTTGTAAGCTAGTGCTTTCCTGTGTGAGGAACTGTTCCATGTGGTTTTTTTCTGATTGGTAAGAATAGGCCCACCAGTGTCTCAGAAATATGTCCTAGGAGTTTGGCTTTGATAGGAAAGGCAAGTTAAATACTCTGAACAGTTTAGGGCCAGGGATGTCAGTGCTCATGCTATTGATTTTGGATCAGGTCTTTCAGAATGATCATTTGCTCATCTGTTCATAGTGGAGCATTCAGAAGAGCTCAACACATAATATACTGACTTAAGAAATACCAATTTGCTCAGTTCTCATGCCAAGGCTAAATAAATTTAGAAGCCCCTTGCCATTTTGCCTAAGGAGTTGTGAAGCCAGATTTCTGCTCCTCAGATGACACTGTGTTGAGCCTGAGTCATGTCAGAGCAAGATCCTGGCTTGCTTCTCTCTGTGTAGTACCTAGCACAGCAAATAGAGCCTAATACTGGGCTTGGGTTCTGTCACTAGTTGTTTTCATAGCAGCAGTTTGAGCAGGTTGTGAATAAGTGTTTTATTGTTGGCCTGTGCTGAAAGGAGTCCTTTTCCATTGGTTGTCTCCAATGTTCTGTGAGGTTGGAGGCCCCGTACATAACAATGTTAAATGATTTATTCAGTATTTTGTACCTGTGTGCATGCTGCCTTAAGGGTCCTGTGGATGAGTGAGAGGCTATGTGTCTTTGACTAGAGGTGGCAGGTTGCTGGAGGTATTGCATGAGGCTGTTCCATCAGCTCCCTGATATTTTGGCATTATCCTTTAAATGTTGGTTTTACCAAATTTTACATGCTCCTCAAGGAGAGAAAACGAGTTCAACTGGATGGCTACATTCAAGGCCATTTACTAGTTGCCTTCAGTATTGGTAAGCACTGGAGAACAAGACCAGAATCTGTTTACTACCTAACCCAAGGCCAGGTAGTCAGTGTGGGAAGTAAACCAGGAGAGGATCTTGCCAAGAACTGCCACTAAAATATTGTTGGTTGTCACCCTAATCAAATTCTTGTCTGCTGACCCAGAAGCTCTCCAGTCAAATTGTTAGGAGCAAGGAGTTGGTGTAAACTCTGACTTGACCTGAGTGATTTTGAAGAGGAAAGCACTTCTCTCTGAAGGACTCTTTAGATGGAATAGGAAACTTTGTGTCCTGTACTCATTTGGCAAAAGGGATACAAATGTCCTCTGTGGGGAGGTTATGAAAGACCAGCTTTTAGTGTCTGTGTGCCTCCCGTGATAACGATCCTGTGTCCCAGGCAGGAGCCCATAGGTCCAAAGCTCACACCTGCACTGCTGGTCTGTACTGGCTGTGACTGCTGCAGGCTCTGGCAGTGCTTAAGCCAGGAGGCGGACGTGTGGGATCTGATGGTTTCATTCTAATCTCTGCCTTTGCTTGCTTGTGGCCTTAGGTGAGTTACTTGAACTCTGTGCTGCTAATGCTTTTTATGGCACCTTTTTGTAACCTATTTTGGGTTCTTTGGGGTACGAGATTACTTTAAAAGATCAGTACTGTTATTTGTATAAAATTTTCATTGTTCCAGTGGCAGTTTCCCCTCATTTCTAGAGTTCCAGTAGATAAGTAGGTAAGTTTTTTGACTCCTTGGAAGTTTTAGAGATGGGAATGTCACATTTACTCCTTTGGGTTTTACAAGCTTAATGTGACTTTAGATCACAGAATGGACATTGCTTTTGGTTCTTTATGCACTGCCTGTTTCTGCTGGGGATTTTATGTCCAATTAGATCTCTAGCAGCAGGACAGAAATTGCTTGCACTTGCCCACAGCTGCTCTTTATCTAACCTAATCTTAATGTAATCAGGATCAATACTGTTTTTTTCCTTCTAGTTACAGCTGCTGGAAGAAGGAAAATCCTGTGTATTTGGCAGAGAAGTGGCCAAGGCACTATACCTTGATTTGGGAGATGTGGATTTAGTTCTGGACTCCAGACTTATTTGCACCTCTGTTAAACTAATGCCCATCCAGGCCACTAGTTCTCTGGTGGTTTGACTTGTGTAGATCAGGATGCCTGTTCATGAGTCAGGTCCTTCTGTGCTGCCTTCATATGCACAGTCCTGAGAGGGATCTGCTCTCCACTGACAGCATACAGATCAGTGGGGGACTCTAGATCTGGGATTTGCAGAATTCACATGGCTCATGATATTGTTTCCTTCACAAAATGCAGCTTGACACTGCCTAAAGGAAATTAAATGTCAAGACATTTATCAGTGTTCATAAAGACAACTATATTTCTGCAGGAATCTGATGTGCACATTTTAATTGCTTCTTTTCTTCCAAAATAAGTCTCATTTGACTTGATACTTGTGTAGACAAGATCTATTGGAGTTAAGCAGCTGTACAAATTTTTTGTCTGAGGCAGGAAGCAGAAGTGCTAAATCATGTCTGCTCATGAGAAAGGAAAGTGCTGGCTCTTGTTGCTCACAAGGGCATCATATGTAGCTGTTAGGTTGGTACTGTCCATGGCCACTTGATCGGTGGAGAGTTGCCGGTGGTGGTAGCTTCTGTGATAAGGAAAATCTGACTGAGAGGACAGGGGCTGCTAGCTTGTTTCATGGAGGCCACTGAACCTTCCATCAACTGGTGAAAGCTTTTTAGCTTTGCTGATAAGGACTTAGTTTAAATTGTCTATAGTGTCTTGCCAGAGCCCTGAAATGTTCCAGTCTCATAAGGTTTGGTAAGTTCACTTTGTTCCCTCATGAAATAGTGATTTAATTTTTTTACTCTAGGGGAAAGGTTTTTTTGCTTCCCCAAAGAAAGCAAACAGCTGCATTGTTTGCAGAAAGCTGCTTTTGAAGGCTCTTTTATGTTTACTTAATACAGAACCAGGCATGGGGGTGGGGAACTGATTTTCTGCCCCTTGAGCTTTTTACTGTCTAGATCTACAGATGTAAAAATACATTTATTTAAGAGAGATTAAGTCTGGAGACTGTTGCTAAACCAGATAATGGACTTTTCAACAGCCATTCTACTTTGAAATAGTGGCCAGCACCCTTCTAGAAAGAAAGGGCTGGCCAAAAGGTGTGTTTGATTGTCATAATTTTCAGTGGTTGCCCTGTAGCCTAACTTTCTCTTGAGTAATTTTCTGAATTGCAGAAAATGAAATGAAATTGCAGCCATGTAGGTTGGGAGGCTGTTCAGGATTTCTGCAGCAGGGTGAAATGTCATGTGCAGGGAGTCTTCTGCAAAGGCAGACCATGGGACCTGTGTGGAATCTGTGCTTTAATTGCGCGGGTGGGTGTTCTACTGTGGTACTTTGTATCACAGGAAAACTAATGCTATGGGGATGAATTCCTGCAGCTTTCTTACTCTAGGCAGAAAGCAGTATTTCTGCTTCAGGGAGTTCTGGGTGAGTGTCAGGAGTGATCACTGATACCTGCTGTTGGCTCAAAATTTTATACAGGTGAGACATAAAAGCCATTATTGGAAACTAACAGAGTTTTGGCACTGCAGTATTAAATGGTAAGTTGTATTTCCCAGCTATGTTGAACTTATCAGACTGGTCTGAAGTGGAGATAAAGTGGGACTTCAGCTCTTACCAAGCTGGAAGCTTTGGGTTGATCAGTTCTCTGCATCTCTGGCTTACACTTCTCACCTATTGTGAGCTGGAAGAACATCTGAAAGGATGCTCAGCTGTTTTTTCTCTGTTATTAGTTTGCTGAGTGCTTTCTGATGGATTAGTAATTCAAGTCAACCTACTTAATGTGTGTCAGCCAAGTCAACCAAGTATGTCAGCCTCTGTGGATGAAAATGAGAGGTGGCTACCAACAAACCTGTGCCCTGGTCTGTTACAGATACTGACTGGGGCATACAATGTCATTCCAGCTGTCACCCAGCATGGCTGGAATCACTGGATACACTTCCTGCTCTTGGTGATTAGTCCACTGTTAGGCTCCATGCCCTGCTGTAATGCAGGGACTTAGCTGGTATGCCTACAACTGAGCAGTCCTTAAAAGTCAGTATTTTTGTGTCATTTGAAACTCTTGTCCAGGCAGAACAGGCCAGATCATTTGCTTTGTTCCCAGTAAAGTTTAGCTTAACTCCAGAGAGCTGAAGCTCAAGCAGGAGGCACAGCTGAGTCTTCCTGGCTGTGCATACTTCTTCTGGTGAGCTGAGTTAAATGATAAAATATGTGCCCTTAGCTCACTATAGTTTGCTAATGTGATGTGAAGGTTACAACCCCTATAAAGCAGTATTTCCATGTTCTGGATCCTGTGGACTGAGTGCAGTTGCAAGGATCCAGTATCTTAATTTTCACTGATGTGCATTAAACCAGCTACCCTTTGATGTGCTCATTCCACAGACTGGTTGAACTTGTGTTTTGCCTCTGTGCAGGGTATTAAGGTGCAGGAGTAGGGTCTAATTCCATTGGTGAGAACACCAGAAGTCCCTTTGACTCTCCATGGGACACTTTTTGTACTCTTCCTGTGGGACTTTATTCTTACGGGTTTTGGTGTTTAGCTTTAATTTCTGGAAAGCTTTGGAAATTAATTTTTTTGCTGAGATTTAACAGTATTTGGGGCCTGAGCACGAAGTATGGAGTGGGTACTCTGAATACCCTTCTGAAGATAAAAGCACCTGTTGCATAACTACCAGTGACTGTAGAAGGCTGTACAGTCCCTTCCAGTCCTCTGCTTCTGTATGCCAGACTTGTACAGTGGCTGCAGGATTAGACTCCTGCAGCAAAGATTTTGTGGCACGGTGGACAGCACAAGAAAAATCAAACCTGTGAGCCACAGACCAGTACTCTTGTGGAAAAATGCTTGAAAGGAGCAATTCTCTTACTATTCTTAGAAAGATTTTTGTACCAGACTAGTGGTCAGTAAGTGCCTGTGTATGATGTGAGAAGTGATCCAGGTTTCTCTTTAGAGTGAGCAAAAGTGTTGCCAAATCCCCCAAATACTATGCAGAAACTTAAGAGTGGAGGTAGTACAAAGGACAGGTAACAATATTCCCTACTTAGTTTTGTTGCTAGGTTGATTGCAGCTTTAGATATGTAATACTGACCTTGAGAGGAGGTGCTTCAAAACACCCCTCATATCATATCTAACGCTATAAGCACAAGTGTGCTTTGGGCCCGTGAGTATGGGTGCAGTCATCAGCCAGGATGACTGATGACTGCACAGGGCACAAAGGGCAGGCTTTTTCCCTGCTGTGGATATGCCAGTAGCCTGCCAAGTGCCTTTCTGTAAGTATGTTGGTAATTCATGGTCTACCAGCCAGATGTGCATGCATCTGCGGTGTGTTAGTGTCAGTGTGTTCCAGCCAGCAGAACACACTGGGCAGGGGGAGGATGGCTGTCCTGTCTGATGAGTTGGGTGTCCCTCTGTGAAGAAGCATCTGTGAAGGTCCTGTCAGTGAGTTAGAGCAGCGTCTGGCAGAAGTTAACAAGCCCACGCTGTCTGTAGGCTCTACTGCTGGCCTGCTTGTATGCGGTTCAGTTTGCAAGGTTTTGTAGCCATCTGTTACTGCTCTTTGGTTCTCTGTACTGGTGTTAAGAAGCTCTGTTGTCCTGTTGTGATACTACAGTGCAATCATCTACAGAACTCAGTGTAACAGGTTTATTTTTGATAGTCACACTAGAGAATTTTGTTTTATAACACAGACCTACATTATTAAGAGACAAGTTTTTAATCTGCAAGTCATTGTAATAATGGAATTTACTTTTGGATGAGACTTAAAGAGAACAGTTGTTCTTCATATCAAAGCTCACATCCAGAATTTCTAATCTAGTCTCTCTCCAATGTAGGACTGGTCAGAGCATTTCCTGAGGAAGTATTATGTTCCTAGCACATTTATGGATTTTTGGTAATCTTTTTAATGAGGTTTGCAATCCGACATGATGCAATCAGAGTTTGCAACTCTGAATCCTAGGGCTAGGGTACTGTTATGTGGGACACCAGAATCAAGAACGTGTGTGTTCCCAATTTATCAGGTGTTGGAAAGAGTGGTTCTCTTGGTGTATGTTTGAATCAGCTTGTCCTCTTAATGCTGATTCTGTCAACAGAGTGTATTCAGGTACATAAATCAGAATGAATTTAATATGGATTAACCAAGTTTCTGTGTAGACACTTTCTCAGGATTCCACTGCTCTGAATTTGAAGTGGCCTTAAAGCTCAGAAGTGAATTAAGATATGCTGAATTAATTCTGGAAAAAAGGTTTAATGACATTTAACTGATATAGTGAAAGCTCACCTTAGAGCTTAAAGGTTAAGCTTTGCTGAAAGGGTACATGTACGAAGCCTATACTATGCTCTTATTTATTGCCACCAAAGAGATTAATTTTCAAGGGAATGGGCTTTTCTCCCTTGCCTGTTAAATGCACAGCACTTTCTCCTACAAGTGGTCTTGGCTGGAGTTCAGAACAAAAACTTTCCTAATTTGGCAGCCGGCTTTTCATCATTATAAAAGTAAATATGGAAAGAGGCTTTAAGGAAAAGGGTTGAATTGTATGGTTCAGTCTTATTCAGAGGTATCTTTAAATCATTTTTCAAAGCTTGTTACTTATTCTGGGCTGTCCTTGCTCTTGGAATTTCTGGGGCAGAAAATAAGAGAAGTGTATTGCAAACCTCTTTTTGTGCTTTGGAGCTCTGAGATAAGAAACAGTCTGAATCTGAGCTTATTGAGACCCATGAAACTTGGCTGTAGTGCATGGGGTAAGAAAGAAGGCAAGAAGAAAGGGGTGTTCCATGGAGGGACTGCAAGGTCACAGAGTGGAACCTCTTGTCTTTCCCTATCTTGTTGCCTTTTCTGTTTTTGATTGATAGAACCTTTCCCTTTCAACTTTTTGTCTCTTTTTCTTCTCTTTCACTTAGTTGATGCCTGGCCACAACATCTCTACTGTGTACTGCTGCTGCTACACAAAGGGAGCTTCTAGGCTTTGCTGAAGGAATATGGCTTTCTGGACGCAGCTGGGATTGCTGCTATGGAAGAACTTTACCTACAGAAGAAGACAGACTGTAAGTATCAGCCCAAGGGTGTTTTGAGATCTTAAGTTACAGTCTTGTAGCCTACAAGACTATAAAACTTTTCAAGAAAAAAAGCAAAACATTCTGTATCTTTATTAATGTTCCTCCTCCAGTGATCCCTGCTGAGCAACTGGTCTGGCTTTGGAAAGACCCTGTTGAAACTGGAGAGAGTGGTGGGTGGACAGAAACCAGAGGGCTTGAAGATGCTCAAGGTTTCTGTCCTGAAGTCCAGTGTGAGAGAGTGTTGGAGTACTGAAACACCAGTGTCAGATCAGGCAGAGAGGGTGCATGAGCATGACTGCTTTGTGCAGCAACTAAGATATGAAATGAAAACCTGTACTGAGACCTGCACCGCTCTGTGGGTGAGGCATTGCCTGGCTGCAGAAATGTGCCCATGAGTCTGAAGCCTTTTGAATGCTGCAAGCTGCAAAAATGGCAACAAAATCCTGCCACTTCCTAATGGCTGAAGTGGCAGAGGCAGTAGCAGACATCTCCAGTCACTTTAATCATTGAGAGAATCCCAACCTGCTATGTAACTTTACAACAGAAGATATAGATTAAGTGGCTGGCATGAAGCATGTTCTTGTATTGGCATGACGATAAACCCAGCCAACTGATGTTCACCATCTGTTAACAGTGGGGAAATTTAATTTACCTGTTAAGGATGGACAATACGTCAGAAGAGTTTCCCCTTGTGATAAAAAGGGCACAGGCATGTGGATCCACTATGGTGTTACTAAAATTCTTTTGCCTCTAGATTGAGACTCTATAGGATTCTACACCTCTTGCAAACTGCTCAGAAGTCTGAGAACACGGTATTGAGCCTCTAGCGGTTTAGGGAATACCTGTGTTGGACAAGGGCATGATTTTTGCAACAGGCTTGTTCAGAGGATCTGATGTATTAGATCTGACCTTGAGGAGGTATCAGTAGAGAATGGGAAAGGAACATGAGTTACTGAAGTGGTGAGTGGAAAGTGGTCTCTGATAAGCTTTCTGAACCCTGCAAATGTCAGGGTGCTTGCCAGCTGGTTTGGTTGGGTTGTTTTAGAAACTCAGTGTCACAAGGGAGGAAAGGCTATCATATTCACCACTGGTAATGGTCACAGTCCCTGAAGTCTTCACTCAGGTGTCTAAAGCTTGTTTTTTATAGGACTTGGGTCCTGTGAATTCAGAGCTGGAACTAGTGCATTCTTAAATAAAATGGATAAAAGGGGCTCACAGCCTATTTGTCTTTCCTTGTATATAAACAGAGCTGCCAGTGATGATAAAGTTTTTGTTTTGCATGTTTTTGCCTTTCATGGATCTTGATCTCCCAGGACAAGACTGCCCACCAGAGAGATCATGGACTGTGTCAACTGCAAGGAGTGAGGCTGTTTGCTCTCTGGATGTGGGTCGCATCCTTGGCCTTGTGAACAGCCTCATAGTTTAGAAAAATGTTAGATGAAGCTGGAGAAGTAGTCTCAAAACTGGCTGTGACTCCTAAGGGTTGGCTCTTCTCAGCTATTGTCCATGTAACCTAGGCCCTAAGGGCCAAAACCACTCTTCCTATCTTGCTTCTAGAAGTCTAACTTTTGCCTTTCACCAGACTGCCTTTAGAAAGTAGGGGAATTCTAGAACATTGTGGGATTTTTTTTTCTGGAATGATGTTTAAACTAGGTAAACCAGGAGGCTATCTCAGAGGAGCTGAATTTTACACTGAGAATGATGGCTTGGTATTTTTTTGGTAGGATCTTCTGAAAAGAATAGAATCATAGAGTCACTGAGTTTGGAAAAGACCTCCAAGATGATCAAATCCAGCCATGTCTGAACACCACCGTGCCAACTAAACTCTAGCACTAAGTGCCATGTCCAGTCATTTTTTGAACATTTCCAGGAACAGGAGCTCAACCACCTCCCTGGGCAGCCTGTCCCAATGCCTGAACACCATAGCAGTGAAAAAAATGTTCCGGATATCTGACCTGACCCCTGACCCAGCTAAAGGCTATGGCCTCTGGTCCTATCACTAGTCCCCTGGGAGAAGAGAGCAACCTCCATCTTGCTATCACCTCATTTCAGGTAGTTTTAAAGAGTGTTTCTCTAGGCTGAACAGCCCCAGTATTGCATCAGGTGTGAAGAGGTCTGAGTTGAGCATGCATGTCATGTCAGGGTAGTTGTAGGCTTACTGGGCAGGAGAGGTACATTCATAACCTTTGGTGGTGCCAGAGAAACGCAGTAGGGTAGCCATTCTGGATCTGCTCAGCTATTTCTTGGTACCTTCTGGCAGCTGCTGTACTGATTTCCCATCAAGTACCCCAGAGGGCATGAAACTGCTCATAATCTCTATTCCAGACTGATTACTAGTCAATTCATAATAAAGGCCTGAGACACAGCTTGTTTTTGTGGGGCTCCTCAGTTATGCAGTGGTTTTCTCATTAATGGTTCTCATTTGGGATTTACCTGAAGGTGTCAGGAGGAGAAGCCCACGTAACAGGAAATTGCAGAGAAGGAGCAGAACATCTCCTCTCCCCATGCTGTTATCATGGCTGCACAGTTCTTTATCTCTTTGCTTTCCTGTTAGGACACTGTTGTCCTTGAGTTGGGTTGTGCTGATGAAGGCTCTCTCCCATTTGTACATACTGAAGGTGTAGCCTAGAAATAGTTTGATCCTTACCCTTCTCATGAAAAATGTGGGCTAGCCTTGGCTTCCCACTGAACCCCCTCGTTGGCTGCTGTGAGTTTGGGCAGCATTGCGAAAGCTGGGTTCAAAGCTCACCCTTATGTGTGCAGTTCAAGTGTTACTTTGTACTGGATGACTTCCAGCAGCACTGCAGTGGGGGGAAGGAGCTCACACGGGGAGAAAGGAAAGAAAAATCATGTTCAGGGGTCACTGTGTAAAAACATTTCTCTCCCTGCTTTCTTGCAAATGAGGAGACATCTTGAACTTCCATGGAGAGCTTCTGGTAGCTTCCTCCATTGAAACTGGACCATAAAGGTGGGAAGGGGAGTTGACAGTCAGATGGGGTGATAGTCTGCTTAGTTCTTGCTCAACAGATTTCCTGTTGACACAATGTAGAGCTCAGTGTTTAATGGCATCCTGAATCAGGCAACTGGTATAAATTTGGCATGCTTTAAGGATTAACCTTGGTAAAATTAGGACAAATTTTTTCTTAGTTGAATTCACCTGCAGTGTGCAAATGGGATGTTCCCTCTTCAACTCCAGATGGAGCAGGGATAGGTGAGGGGTTGGGTGCTTGAAGATTAACTTAATTATTTATCAGGCTGGTTTTTGTAGCACAAAAATGGCAGAGGGGACTTGATTTTTCAATATCTACTTAGAATGAATCTCAGTGAGACATGTTCCCTTTTAGTATCTTTGTCCTTGCCTGGAAAGGCCACAGTGGATGAAAAGTGCTGTCATAGCAGGGTCAGGAAGCAAGAGGGGAGGGAACCTGCTGACCTTTAGGAGCAAAGGAAGATAACTCAGTTTTTGTTGAGCAGCACAAGAGATTTTCTGAGGAGTCTCTGCGGACGTGCTCTTGGCACTCTGATCTTGTCCCTGTGCAAGCCTCTGGTGCAGCAGCTGCCAGCTGTCTCTCACAATGTAGCATTTTGGTGCCTGCTATGACACCTGCCTTTAGCTGTAAAATTGCAGCTTGGTCAGTTTGAGCTGCATCCCTCCTTTCTCCCTGAGCCTGTGGATGTGCCAAGTTCGATGTGTTGTGCATGCAGCCCACATGTGGTTACCTTTGTGACTGTGTAACCAGGCGAACAGAAGAGGAGCTGTGTGCGCAGGTGGCCTGTTCCCCCTTCAGCAACAGGGCTGCTTGGGCACTGATCTCCACCCCAGTGGGGTGTGGCTGGGGCTGATATCTTTCTGAGCAAGCCGGGGCTCGAGCCCAAGAGCAGTGTTTTCTTATTGGGTCTGTAGCGGTTGCAGGGCCGTGAGAGGTTATCTGTCCATACTGGTCGCCCCAGGGAGCCTCCACGAGCCCAGCTGACACGACTCTGCTCTTCCCCAAACAGTCTAGCAGCAGTTGCTTGGGGTGCATGCTGCTTGCCTACAGCCAGGATGGCAGAGGGCTGTGACATGCGCTAGAGCGTGACCACTGATGCTGGAAAATGGAATGGGCTTGTTCTGGTTTCATAGCCACTTTTCTGTCAAGTGGAGGAAAAGTCCTGCTATGCCATCCTGGCAGCCACTACAAGAGTATCTTGAAAACAGGACAAGACAAGTTGTCTGTGTCCTAGGTCTAAACATCTTTGATCTCTGGGAGCCAGAGCACTATTTAATGCAGATGGAAACAGGCTGTCACTGTTAATGGCTGAGTGTGTGCTGCCACTACATCGTTTATTGTAATAAGAGAGCAAAGATACTGAGGCAGCTTCCTGGTGCCTCTGTTAGTGTGGTCTCCGTAGAGTTTCTTACTCAGTTGTACAGTGTGTGCATGAAAATAACAGATGACAGACTATTCTGAGTTGAAAGCTGCCCACAAGGATCATCAAGCCCTGCTCCTGAGTGAATGGCCTGTGTGGGAATTATGTCGGCAATCTTGGTGTTATTAGCACCATGCTCTTACTAGCTGAGCTAATCTCAGGATCCAGTGAGTAACAATATCCCAAAATTATCTTGCAGAGACTGGCACTGTTACCAGGAGTGCCTGGGAGACTGATGCTCCATTTTTATGCCTTTTAGATAGGGATGCTATTTGCTGTTTGATGTCAGCCATGAAAGGCGTCTGTGAAAAGCCATCCTATGTCATTTCCTCTGCTGGATCAAGTGACCTTTGTTTTAATGCCTTGTTTTTACAGTGTGAGCTTATTTTGAGGTACAGTACCTAGTTACCTAGAAGTCTCTCGCTCAGTTTGCATGGAGTGCTTTGTGCTGAGTGTTAAGAGTCCAATTTTAGCTGTTAGTGATGGAACATGAAAAAACATGTTTGTGGGTGGGGATTCTGCCTCCCACTGGGTTGCAGGTCTTACAATCTGGCTTTTAAGGAGAATGATGTAGACCTCTTACTAGAAAAAACCTGAGTTTTTCAGGAAAGAAGTGGAAAATACTTTTCTTCCTTTGACCAAGAAAACCATCTGTTCGACTAGTAATAGATGAGAAATATATGAAGTAGCAGCATAGAAAGCTTTCAGATGTTCCTTGTCTCATAGCTTACTGAAAATACATGTTTGGGCAGTCTTTCTGGAGTGGGGAAGAAGGAGTGTGGCTAGTGAAGCTCAAGTCTGGGAAACTTCAGCTTGTGTCTCAGAAGCTTTAGGCTGGAGAGTTGCTATGTTGACATGCCTCTGTGGGATGTGACACGTCAGTGAATTTTTCTGTACTTCAGTTCTCTAAGAAATGTTGTATATTTAATAGCAGGCCTTTTCTTCTTCTTGTCTCATCCCTCTAAATAACTGAGTTCTTTACATATTTATCTGATCTTCACTGCCTTTCTGTAGATGACCTGCACCAGTGAGTGCTGCCTACCTTCAGGAAAAAATGTAAATTAGAACAAAACAGAAACTAGATATGAGCCTAATCTTAGTAGCTCTGCTTTCTAGATACCAATATATTTCTACTGTACTGAAAGAGTTGGCATAACATGCATCAGCACATTTTCCATGCCTGGTATGTTAGGCTAGAAAGCTTAACAGTCTGCTGTGAGAGTGGGATATAAGTACCCCCACTACCTCAAAATAGGGGATAAAAAATTCAGCTCCTTGCTACAAAGATTCATTGGGAGGTTTCTTTCAGTCAGGAGACAGAAAACTATAAAAAGAAGCCAAAAATGGCCCTTAAGCAAGTCCATTTTAGTTGAATAACTGGCACATATAAATGAGAAAAAAATTGTAATTCTTGCGGATTATCCTCTGAAGCTGTAGGAACAAAATTCTTGATCCTGGAATGCGTAGGCAAAGCAAAGTGATACAGTGCTTACAAAACTGTTCTGGCTTACAAGTGGGTTGTCCTAGAACTTCTGTTCTGACCTTTATTTTGAATATGATGTCTTAATACTTTGCCTTTGTTTCCAGTTCCAGCTGATGATCGAAGTTGCCTGGCCTCTCTTTATCTTCTTCATCCTGATCTCTGTAAGACTTTCATATCCGCCCTATGAGCAGCATGAATGTAAGTACCAAACACAGCAGCTGCACCCAGAATGCTTGTTGTTGCATGGTTAGAACGTAATAATGCAGCTGGCAAGATGCAAAGAGCAGTGGTTCCCTGCTCCAGTCAGAAATCTGCAGGAGGGCTTAATAACTTCTTTGCTTCCACCTTGGGAACTGCAGTTAACTGATGATGTTGCTTCAGGACATTGCTGATCTTTTTCTTGCTGTTTCTCATTTTGCATTTATATTACCTGAGATTTTGCTGTACAACTCTGACATATCTGTAAAACCTGCACAAAACACCAGTCTTATTTTTCCTTTTTGATCTGTGTGTTACTTAGCATAAAAGAATGCAGTGTTCTGATTTCTAAGAAAGCCATCTTGTTTCCAGGTAGCAAAGTGCCCTAATGTATCACATTAAAGCGCACAAGAGCAATTCCATTCCTTGAAACAATTACTGTCAGCTCTGCATTTAGTAGAGTCAGCAGTCATATGCTGCTGACAACAAAACCCCAATTCTACTTTTCTCTTTGCACCCTAAATGGGCACATTTCTCCTTTTCTTTCAAAGGAATCTTATTCTTTATAAATTACTATCTATAGGCCTCTTTGGTTGCCATTTGGTTTAGGAAGCATAACTGTTTATTAGCAACTTGATGTTGTTTTACTGTGTTTGGTGACTGCTTCATACTGCAGTTAACTGATTGTGGAAGAGCTCTTTGTTTATCTTTCCTTAACCTGATTAATGCAAGGTAAGGTTTAAGGGTCAGCAAAACATGTTTTTGAAGGGCCCTCTGAAGTGTTTTTCTTAAAATGAGGAAAGAACTCCCTTTTACAGCACTTACCCTGTCTTTGCAGTGGCTGAAGCATTTTGTGCTGTTTGCTGTGTGTTGAAGCTGGTATCTTTTAAAACTGAGGTGTTAGTGTTTGCAATTTCCCTACACTTTGGACTCTACTGATCCCATGTACTGCCTAACTCGCTTTTTTCAGCACTTGACAGCATAGTTGAAGCTTCTCTAAGTTAAATCTCATACTTTACATGGAATTTGAACTACCTCTTTTAACTGAATGTTACAGTGACATTAGGAGAGAAACCTGTAATATAGACATGAAGCTGAAGAGAAGCAATAAGCACTCTACTCAGCTTTTATAAATAACTAGCAACCTCGGTGGTAACTAATTTCAGGTATGGCAGGGCTGTATATAAACTGAAACCTAGCAAGAGCTGTGATTTTGTAGAACTACTTGGCTTGATCTTCCTAGTCAGTATCCTTCTTGTAAAACACTTGATTTGGCACCATGGTGTCATAGTTTTAAGTCTTTCACTTGCAATCCTTTTCCCTTCCCATTTATGTTGACTGTTACTGCTTTGTCTGCCTTTTTAAGTTGTCCTCAGCAGTTGTAGAGCACAGGGCATCTGGTAACTTTTAATTCACTTCTATGGCTAATTCCTCTTCGTTTTTTGAAGAGTTTCTGTGAATAGGTTTCTAAATTGTGTTGTCCGGATTGGTTTCACTGAATGTTCACTCACACTGACAGATGTGGATGTGTTGTGAAGTGAAGCAGTTTTTGCTGAACTGTGAGCAGAGAGAAAAAAGTTTTTGGGTTGATGGCAAACTCTTTGGCAAGCCTGTGGATGCCTTAAGGAAAGTAGGATTGTTATCTGTAGTGGCACTGTTGTATGCTGTAATCACTTGTAGGTAGTGCCTGGTGATAGCAGTAACAGAGCAGTGTGCAAGTGCTTTGTAGCCTCCACACAACCTCAGTATTTTAAAGGTAGTCTTTTTCAATAAACAAGTAAAATTGTTTTCTTTCCCTGTTTCAGAAGAACCAAGGATTGGACTGTTGTCAGGGTTCTTGTTTCTAATGGCTTGGCTTAGTGTGAGGAAGTTTTCTCTTGAAACACAGAGGAACAATTAACTTCGAAGTGATGGCTATGTGGCTTTCACCAGACCAGTCAGAGAAGACATATTAGATTGCTTTTGAGCCAAAGTGCTGTCTTGTATCATGTAGAATTTTTCTTTTCTGTTCCTTCAAGGAGCCTTCAGGGTATTTAAAAAGCACTTTTTTGGTGGTGGGAAGGAGAGAATGACGAGAAGTGACTTCTCTTCTGAAAAGCTGCATGTTTGCAGCAGTGTAACTGAAAATTATGTGCTGTTGCACTGTTTTCCATGTATCTCATCTGATTTAAAACCAACAGATTCCTGCTTTACTCCTGGAGAAACTGGTGTTACATGCATCACTGTGTGTAAAATGCATCTTGTGCACCATTCCTCTTTGTACATTGCTTTGAATGTTTTCTTGGAGTTACTAACAATGTAAAATGAAAGGCATGATGGACAGAGAAGGTGATTCCCTGGGAAATTTTACAAGAAGAATCTGAAAGTCTTAGCATTTTTCTTCTTTCTCCCTCACCCCCCTCCTCCCCAAGCCCCTCAGCCAAGAAGAAAAAGAAAGCAAAATGAAACAAAAGTCAGACAGGTCAGGTAAACATCTCTTCTATTTTAAACAGAGAACTAGGAGCAAGAGTTCCCTGGGTACTGGAAACAATAAACCTTCATTCCCTTAACCTTTCTCCTGCACAGAGTCCTTGGCTTTCTCCAGGGAGGGCTGATAAGATTCCCATCTTCGTTCAGCCACCCACATTAATCAACCTTGCTGTAATTTAATGGCTTTGATGCTACTTCTTTCTTGGGCTTTGGTGCTTCCATTAGGGTTGTGGAGGTAGGGAGCCAGCCCTTTGAGTGATTGCAGGCATGCTGGGAGGATGAGGTGGGCACCAGAGGGGAGAGGGTGGGCATCTGATCCCAGAGTCTTGAGCTCTGAGATACTGAGGAAGGGGCATAACCTTCCTCCAGGATCCCTTCCCTAGTGTGGGGGTGAGGAAGCAAGCTTATTGCAAGAAAGCAGCTTATGTAATGTCCAGGGTTGTACAAGGGAGGCCTTTTTTCCCCAGTCTCTGGGGGATGTGGGACTCACAAGTATACAAGTGGCATACTGGTGGAGATCTGGCATGAGTAGTTTGTTACTGCTTTGTTCTTAAACAGGATGTGAACTCTGGCCTACAACTTCACTAGTTCTTTAGTGGAAAGATTTAGACTTCAGCAAAAGGTTTGGAAAGAGTAGTGTGGAGAGTCTAATACAAGCTCAGTCCTTCTTAGTGTTGCCTGTTCTGCTCTTTCATAGGCACTTAGGGCAGTAACCAGTTAGCACTGCTCTTCAAATACATTGCTGTGTAGTAGAGGCTTGTGTGTCATGTGTTTGTCTCCTAACTCCTATGTTTCTGTTCTAGGTCACTTTCCAAATAAAGCTATGCCTTCAGCAGGAACCTTGCCATGGATACAGGGGATCATCTGCAATGCCAACAACCCATGTTTCCGCTACCCAACTCCTGGGGAATCCCCTGGTATTGTTGGAAACTTCAATGCCTCCATGTGAGTCTGTCTGCTTTTGCCTCATCTCTGTTCTTGGGGAAACATGGGGGAAAGGGATATTTGGAAGTCACCTACCAGTTGTGAAATCTTACATTATGTGAGGGATTTGCAGTTTCTACCGCCTCTGAAGTACCAGATTGTTCACAGGGGCTAGCAGACAGCTGTTACTTGTGCAGAATTCCCAAGTCCAAGCACCTGAAGCTCTTGGTGAATGAAAAGCTTTGCGTGGATGAGGACTGAGTCCGTTCTCTTACCTGGGCTCAGAATTTGACCCATAAAAAGTAAAGCTTTTTAAGATGTTCTTTTTTCAGAGCATCTTTTTCCCTGGTTAATGAACCTCTGAACAATGTAGAGTGAGAGGCAGTTGAACAGGCTTAGGGAATACTACCTGAAGTTTATTACTTATTACTGGCTAACATCATGCATGAAGCACAGCTTATGACCAGCTTTCCTATACCTTGCCTTACTTGCTACATTCATGGTGTCAGGAAAGATAGGCTTAATGCAGAGTATAATGCAAACTGGAGAAGCATTTAAAAGGAGCAAGGATATTCTTAAATTATTGTGCTTCTAAGAAGCAGCAGTTTATAGGCAGCAGGAAGCCCTCTCTAATCTGATCCTAAAAGTGCTTTCAAATGCATGATGTTCCCAGTGTAACTTAGATTGACCTTGCATTAGCAGACAGCTTTTATTAGGCTCCTTGGATTGTCATAGAGTAGTCATTGAGGAAAGAGTTTTTTGTGCTGGAGTGACATAACTAAAGGAGATTAAAGTTTGGAATTGGTATGTAAAACTGTGTCTGTGGATGGTGGCTCATGGAGCTGATGACTGCTGGTTGTTTTTCTGTTTTCCTGCAGTGTTTCCCGCCTCTTCTCGGATGCCAGGAGGTTACTGTTGTACAGCCAACAGGACACGAGTATAAAGGATGTCCAGAAGGTCCTGGGAAAACTACGCAAATTGGGAAATTCCTCTGGCTTAGGTAACAGCCTGATAGAAAGAGTCAATATCTGGTATTTCTGGCCTGGGTAATTTCGCATGCCTGTAAATGTGCCATAATGTGAATGCGCAAAATTATAACTTACAGTTTATCGAACCTCTTCCAAATCTGCAGAAGTACCTTAAGCCTCTCCTGTGCCAGAGCTTTGTGTGCTCTTTAATTTATTTGGTGGAAGAAAAAGGCATGGTGTGTAATGCCAAGAACAGCAGCTGTTCTGGATATGAAACTATAATCCTGGGCGCACTGAAGTTAGTCAAAGTGCTTGTTTTCTCAAAGGAGTTGAAGCAGTGAGTCTTTTTTTTGGAAAGCACTAGTTATTTGGATATTTTGTGAAGCAGTGAACACAATGTAGCTACAATTTAGTGTTCTACCCCCTGAGCTCCAGAGGGAAGTGTACTGGAAGAACACAGATGGGGAAAAGCTGATGTTGGCCTCCAATTTACAAACGCAAAGTTGGTTATTATCTAACAATGAAGTATCCATTCCTTCTCGTGTTTTGTTTTAGAGGGTTTGTTTTTGTTCCTATATGACTGTTTGGTGTAGTATACTCTCTGCTATTGTCTGGCTGGATTTTAAATGGCAGGGTACAAAAGAAAACTGTACCCCATTTCCTATTTCACAGCCCTATTTCCTATGAAAAACTAGAATCCTCCCATTTTTAGCTTGTGTGAGATGATGATGTGGTGGTTCCCGTCTTGTGCAGATGAATGAGTGACTAGTGTGAGATCACATGGGAAGCTTGCAGCAGAGCTGGGATGTGAAAGAGCTCTGTCCAGTCTCAAGAAATGTGGTGGATCTCTTGCTATTGCCAGGTCTGTCTGACATGGCACCTTCTAAAGGATAGATAATCTTTCTTCCCTTTAAGATTTTCTATCTTGGCTGCTATGTTAGTATGGCATGTGTCTAGTGGAAGTGATGGAAAGATGGTTTAGAAAGACATACAGCAGAGAAATAGAAAGGGAGCACAGCCATGGAGGGTCTTCCCCTACAGCTTTTATGGAGCATGTAGAGCTTTTTGGACATAGCTGGTATTTTAGTGTTTTGTGAAAATTGTCCTTGGTTTTATAGCAATAACTCTCAGCTCTTATCATTTGAGGGTGGCTCAGGCAGGCTGCAGGAAGAAAAATATCTGACCTGGTACAATGTTGGAGCTGTACTGAGTACACTTAAAGTAGAGATGGTGTTTCTACATTCTTTTCAGTGTTACTCAGTACATTGCAGGTCATCTTGGAATTATCTGTACTGTTAGTGACATGTTGGCAGGTATGTGCTGAATGTATGTACAGACATGGACTATGCAAGGTTTTTGTCTTGATTATTTAACCCCCTCTCTCCCCTTCAGGGTTGTGCAGAATTCTGATGTGATCAAATCTGCATATAATACTACGTATGGTCTACTGAGTCTGACTTTTAGTTGATAGTCCTCCTTGCTGGGGAGCTCAGTATCCATACTACCAGGCCTCCTCTCTTTACTCAGAGAACTGGTGAATGGCACCAGTCATGCTTTTGCCTAAATCTGCAGCAGCTTCAGAGGGGGCAAAGGACGCAGAGTGAACCCTTTGTGAAGAGACAGACACATAATGAGCACAGCTGAAATGAGTTAAGATGACTATTTCCCAAGGAGAAGTTTAATATAGTTTTCATGGATACCTTCAGTTGTTTGGTTAGATTTGCTGGGAGCAAGCTCTCTCCATCAGAATGACAGATATAATTGTTATTGGTTTTACACTTCCAGTAGTAGTATTTTACTGTTTAGTAAGTACTATTTTTACACTTGTATTGGCAAGTTAACTCTTCCAAAGAGAGTAGATCCTGGTGTGGTGTTTTGTATTGAGACATGCAGTGAATGTCAGATATGGACATTTGCAAAAACACTGTCAAAGCCATAAGTTGAAGCTCTTGCTGCTGGGAAGGTCTGAGGGGAAGGAGCAATGCCAAGAAGAGTTTCGCATGTGGAGTACTAAGTTGAAAGTCAGAAGGCTCATGTTTTTTCTCTTCTGTAAAGACTAGTGGACTGACTGCAAAAGCAAGCCTCAGACCCAGTCATCACCAATTATATTTCTATATTAGAATATTTCAAATGTGTAATCAAAAAATCAAGCCTCTGTGTCATTAGAATTACAGAATGTCCCTTGTTGGTAAGGCTTTTGGGGAACAAAGCCTGTTTGTCTTTCTCATGCTAATTTACAAAGCCATCCAGCTTGGTGGACCCTGCTGCCCACTCCTTGGCTGTGTGATTCATTCTCTGACAGCATCCTCTGATCTTGGAAGCAGTCATGTATTTCTACTTAGCAGTGCTTTGATTCCTGTGCAAGGAAGGTTGACTCTCAGTTGCTGTTGACGATGAGGTGTGAGAGATGCAAATCCTCTTCACTCTGGGGCATTTCTTCCAGTGACTCTGGGAATCTGAGACAGTAGGAGTGGATGTCAGACGTAAGTGCACCACCCAGCCTGAAAGCACTGTCTTTATACATGTGTTTCCCCCAGTAGAAGGAGGGCTAATTATCGATAAGCTAATAATTGAAAACATTGTAATATCCTGTATGTTATGACTCTGGCCTGGGCCTGAAGCCATGTGAAGTGGTAGTGCAGACAGGCGCAACTTTGCAGCTTTCCCAGTGGGACAGACGATACGCTCCTTGGTGCACACATGGACTCTGTTGGAGTGTCTGCAGCTCCCTTCTCCCCTCACACACTCTTCCTACTATTGCCTGATGATTTTGAAACAGGCTTCCAGGAGTAAATATCTCATTGCTAGGATGCAGATTGGAGCTGATGCTAGTCACACAGAGCATTCATGTCTGTATCTGGCTTCTGATATCTGAATCTTTTCAGAGAGCATTTGCTAACCTCTCTTCACTTGAACAGTCTTTAAAACAACCTTCACAAACTAATGTTCAAGGTATGACTCTTAGTCATCTGGTCTGAAGTTAGTCATGAGCTGAACCTTGGGGATAAGAGACCTACTTAAGAGTGGAGATTGCTCACGTTGTTTGCACAGGTACGTGCAAGTAAGTGTCTTTGTTAAAGACAAGGTAGGACATGAAGGTTTTTTTCCGGCCACACTATCCACTCATTCCAACAGGTTTTGCATCTTAGGCACTTCTTGATAAGGTGGGAGATAATTCCTCATAACAGGGCTGTTTGTGCAGGACTTTGAGGAGGAACAGGAAAGAAGGGCTCTCTGTTGGAGAGGAAGGTGTTATCAGTAGGGAACAGTCCAGTGTTGCTTCATGTAGTAACTGTTTTATCCAGGATGCCAGGATAAAGTGCTAAGTGGTGGTGTGAGTGAGTTCAGCACATGCAGCTGTTGTGCTCTATGGGCATTGCTGTTGAATGGCCACTTCCAGCAAGCCCTGAGCAGTGAAATCTACGTGCAGGAACACACATACCATAACATAATCAATTTTGCAGGCAGGTGCCAGGTGCCCTCTCTGTTCCACTTGTTACATCTCTGTCCAGCAATGTCACTAAGGTCTTTAACACTCATGATAAGGCAGAGTGGAAATCAGTACAGAGAGTCAAAGACCTTGGTGACGGCACTTTCGAGAGGATGACAAGGCTGCTGGGTCTGCCAGCTGCAGTAGGTTTGGATCACTGCTTGCAGGCACTGAATTTGCATCTGGCCTTAGTGCCATTCATCAGGTTAAGTGTTTGCAAGAAGTAGGCTTTTCTTCTGTTTTGAAAGATTGAGGTACAGCTTGCTATTGAGTCTGAGGCACACAATATTTCTTCTTTCTGTCTACAAGACTCCAAAATACTTTGTTCTGCAGTGCCACAGGGTAATAAATTAGCAGGTATAATTAAAGCTGTCTTCTTTGGTTGTTGCTAAAAGTTGCAGATATAAAGCCAACCTGGCTAGTATTTACTGCATTGCTCTTAGTTTTCAGTGATCCCAAAGGGCATGTTTCTATTTTTCTTGAAGCCAGCCCAACTAAACAAAAATGGAGCAATGAAATGGGCCGAGGGAAACAAACATCGCCTAAGAAATTGCATCAGATCTCGGACTACTATTCCACATGTGCCCTGCCTGTCCCAATTCTTTGCTGGATTAATATTGCTTGCAGTAGAAGAGACAAACCTCAGCTGGGTGGCATACTTTGCTGGTGTTGAACTCTGCTGCACAGAGATGTTGAGACTGAAGGAGTTAGCAGCCTATCTGGTCAGTGCTACTAGTGCTTCTTTTATTTAACAGGTAAAGGATGGTAGAGGGCTTGGGCTAAAGAACAGCCTTTGGAGAGATTTTCTGGTGGCTTGTGTGTTACTGTATGATTACAGGGTGCTCAGGGAAACAGGATGTCATACATTATCTGGTAGGTGACATTAAGGTGATGGCTAACTCCCTCCTCTGTGTCTTGTTCCTAACAAAATTGAACCCACGCCCTCAAGCTAAACATTCAGACTGATTTTTACACCTGCCTACGCCTGCCTAATTAAACTGGTTTCCTCCCTGACTTCCTTTGGGAAGAATCCTAGCAAAAACCAGCCAGGCTAGAATGAAGACCAGCAAACCGTATGTCCAGGTGGCCTTCACACCCAGAAACACCTGCAAACACCAGCTGTGGCAGGGTGGCATCCCTGTTGCTGCACATAACAACACACCTGGGTTCTCTGGTAGTGTGCTCTGCAGTGACATTCAGGTCCTTGCCTTTCCTTTAGGCCAGGGCAAAAGTGTTGCTGAAAATGCTGCCCTGTGGTAGCAGTAGAGAGGTCTTGATTTATTGGGGTAGATAGGAAAGCTACTTTACCTTAGTGTTTTCAGTACCAGTTACCTTGCACTAGCTGTCAGCAGAACTCCCTAGGGCATTCTAGGCAGCTACTGCCTCCCAGCCCAGAGCATTCCTCCAGGAAGGGGAGTCTGGGACTGTGTGGGAGCCACTGATTCCTGCTGTGATCAGATGCAGCCTGTCACAATGAGCAAGTGGAAGAAGCAGCCAATACTGGGTACTTGGCACACCACAATCTTTGTGCAACCCATGTTGATTGGGTAGGCGATTCAGGTACACGTGTCAGTTTTCCCACAGTTGCCTAATTAATTTTTTCTTCAAATTTCTGTGCTTCTGAACAGGCACAGAGATGAATGTCCTTAGAGTTTATTTTTTTAAGTAAATGAAAATTGTTTGGGCAACTGCAGATATTTTGGAAAAACATTTCCAAAACATTCTTGGAAGGGCACTTTAAGTCCCTTGCTATGGTTGTGGGCAAGGTCCCTCTGTGAATCCAGTGGATCTGTCATTTTTTCTGTTCTCAACTGAAACTGGGAGGCTGATAGTCAAGAGATAGGCAAAGGTAGAAGAGATTTCTTATGGCAGCACTGGTCCCAGGTTTTTATTGGGCAATTAGGTGTATAGCTTTAATTAGTTAGGTGGCATGATATTTGCATACTTCAGAAAGTAGAACCCTTTAACTACAATATAACTAGATACAGAATTGCCACTTTCTATAGAGCCTACTTCTGCTTTCCTTATTATTTGGAAGCCAAGGATGTGATTAAACTAATAAAGTTATCTTGATGGAGGTTGAGGTACAAAGGTCTGCTCTACTTTAAAATCTGTTTCCGGGAGAATCATATTTGTTTTCCATGGAACTGTTTATGAACAGTTATTACTATGCAACTGCTTAGAGGCTGAGATGGGTAAACGCATACAGCATAATGTGTATTGCTGTGTTCTGATTCTGTAGAACTGGGCTTTAGTGGCTTCTTTTGGTCTAAACTTCCTTTGTACAGATATATTTTTGAAGACAGAAGTTTAGAATTATGCCAGCTTGGATTCTAGTTAGATGTGTATGGATGCGGTAGAGCAAGACTGAAATCTCTTCGAATGAGGAATTCAAAAAACATATACAGTGTTACATTAAATCTGGCCTTGCTGTAGTGTCTGAACTATACCAGGTGACAGGAGCTTGAGAAACATTTCTGAGAATCCTGTCGCAGGAGATTGTGTGAAACCTGTTAAAAAACACAAGGAAAACTGCAAGCTTGTCAGCATGCAGTCAGGCTGCACTGGCAGTATGGTTAATTTAGAACCAGGTAACCTGATGGTGCCAGTTAATGCTTTGCCTGTGTGTAGGGGAGTCAACAGCACCTGTAATTACAATTAGCAACAGAGCTATTCCAGTAGATACCGAATGGCAATTTCTGAATATTGCCTTTATCTTTCTTAACTTGTCTAGATAAAGGCACAATGATAAAGAAAACAAGAATTGCTGACTGTGCTTGCCAGTAATTAGTATAAGTGTGTGCTGCAGAGATAGGATCATCTTTAAAAGTTCCGGGTGTTTTCTTTAGTCTTTAGCCTTGTCTGTTAACACTGACTTTTATTTTAAATGAGCAAATAAAGTGGAGAGTGTTAAGTGAACAGTTAAACCTCTCATGCTTTGCTATTATGTCCCACTTTGTATGTAGCCTTGTTAGTATAGCTTGTTAATATCAGGACTATGTTGCCAAAACTTATGCTGGTTTAGCTTCAATTTGCATTTATTTTCTGGTTTCCACTCTGGCAAATTTTGCATTTGTTTTCATTGACTTCTAATCTCAGAATCTTAAGAAATTGCCTGACTTGTGGAAGATTTCATTGGATTTATTTAAGCTACAGTCTGAGATTGGTTGAGACAGCAGGAGAGAGACTTTCCACATTCAGCTTAGTGTTAGTAGTCCCCTAGGAAATTTGTAACACTGTTATCTGATGAAAAGTTCAGCTTTCTCAGGGGATTTCTGTGGCCCTGAGCTCTCATGAGAATGGAGATTATGAAATTGCCCCATTTGGAAAAAGCCCTGTACACTTCTGTGTTTGGTTGGTACTGAGGCCAGAGTGCCTAATTTGGGTCTGACCTCTCATATCTCTCAAGTTAATATTCAGCTTTGGAGCTTCTCTAGTAATAATACATTTTATCTTCAGCATGCATTACAAACACTTATTACCTAATTTTTACAGCATTCCTGTGAGCTAAATAA
The DNA here is from genome assembly GCA_013400175.1 of Phainopepla nitens. NCBI lineage: Eukaryota > Metazoa > Chordata > Aves > Passeriformes > Bombycillidae > Phainopepla > Phainopepla nitens. The sequence continues at coordinate 102,204 of VXBQ01002821.1, forward strand.
ATAAACAGCTGTCCTCATTCTGAAACACTGTAGGATGTGGCAGTTTTCAATGCAGTCAGGATGCAATAAAAGCTGATGGCTTTTAAAAAAATGTTGATGGAGAATCAAGTTCTTTTTTACACAGGCAAGAGGACAGAGCACTGCTTGCCCAATTTTTTTGAAAATCCATGACAGCTCAATTTCTGAGAAGTCTTTCATGTTCTATATAAATATTTTTGGTCATAAAATAAGTGAATGTTAATACAGGATCCTGATTAAAATAAAGCCAAATATTCTGCCACCTGTTGCTGAACTTCTTTGCAGCTTCATTAAAATGTGACATTCTCCTCTTCCAACCCTAGACTTTTTTTGCTGTTGCTGTTTTTTATTGAGCAGTAGTTGTGAATTGTTTGAAATACATTTTTAATTCATTTTATGGGTTTTATGCTTGTACTTTCATATGTTTTATTTCCAAAATTCTGGAAAAATCCATTGAATTAAATGCAACAGCTGCAGAATTAAAAAAAATAGGCATATGCCTATGTATTTGCCGAATGTCAATAATTAACAGAGTTTGTTAAAACTGCGTATTGCTTAGGCCTGTGTATCAAGAATCCTCCACTGATGAAGAAAATGGTGTAGCTCTGAAATTTCAGTGGAATCTAGCTCATCTATTAGCTGACAATCTTGCCCTAGCTTTTTTTTTATGCTGACCTGGCAGTACTCTGTGTGCTGTATGTGGGGGAGATTCATGCTGTTCTGTGACACACATCCTCTGTAAACAGCCAGAGTTTCCTTCCCTTTCTAATTTAGCTTTAGTTTTAAGAATGGTGCAATAAATGACCATTTAAAAGGATTTAAATAAGACCCTTTCTTGTGAGTTTTAGTGCTTTGTGGTCCCCTCCCCCCCCCAGTCCCTGAACCTTTCTCTTCCTGGCAACATATTTTTAGAGGAACATACTACCTGAGGTAGTATTTAGATATGTTTTTCTTGACATTGTCAGAAGGTTTACATAACCACAGACAGTCAGAACTTAAGCTTAAACTATTATATCTTTGGAGGTCTTCTCCTTGTAGTTCTCTATCTATGCTAACAAGTGCAGCTGAAACATAACTGGACCATACCTGAAGCTGACTGAGAATAGATATGTGCCAGCAGGAGATTTGCTGATGGGGCCAAGACAACTTACTGTAAAGATAGCAATATCTGAAGTCTGAGTGCTTGTTCTGAATTGTGCCAACCACCTCTTTAGGAAAGCAGCACTGCTGCCCTACCCAACAACAACCTACTTCAGAACAGTAGAGAGGAAAAAGAAAAGTGGTTTTGACACTTGATGGGAGTTCATTGTCCCAACAACCTTCATTGTAGTAAAGGCACAGCTGTGTGACAATATGGTCAGCAGCCATCACCTGTGGTTTTACCCTGCTCTGCTCACATGCTTCCTGCCTAGCAGGTGGAGAACAGTGTGCAGTAAAGCCAGAGAACACAAGTAAGACAATGAAGTACCCCCTTAAGACCGCAATTGTCTTCACCTACCTGGTCTTTTTTCCTTCTTTTTTATGTTATCTCTGCTGCTACCTTTAAGTGCAAGGAATTTTACCAGTGTATCCGTAGAAATAATGTCTAAGAACCTCCCCAGCAGAATATACTTTTTTTCTTCAGGTAATTGCAGTGCTTTGTGACTCTGGTTCACAGAATCACGTTCCTAAAGTACCAGAAGGCACTGCTCTTCTCTGTGCCTAGAAGTAATCCAGTCCTTTTTGTAAAATGTAGTGGTGCAAATGCTCCAGGGTGTATTTTCAGCCAGCAAGTTATGTCAGTACCAAAGGATTGGTATATTGACAGTTCAGTAGAAAACCAGCTGGAAGGATAAGCTCCTGAAACTACCACGGCAGGGTCTATTGGGACCATCCTGGTGTAGTGTAGTGTCACACTTCAAATATGAGAGACATTATTCCCAGCCAAAACTTTATGCGATTTGGGGCAATCATTATCTATGGAGCATCTGTTTTTCAGTCTTTCCCAAAGATTGAGAAAGTTCTTCAATTATTTTGAAGTGCTATTGCTTATCAGTCTGATTTATAGTAGTGAAGGGCTTGAAAGGTTGCAAAGGTTGCCCTAAACTAGGCACAGAAAACATAATCTTTTTCTGTTGTGCTGAAGTTTGAGGGTTTTATTCCCTTCTGTTGAACTTGAGACTCAAAAGCAAACCCAAAGAACTATCCATAAGGGTAACTTTTCAGTAACCAACTGAATTGAAATGTAGGGAGCAATCATGGGAGGTTGAAATAATTTAGATGTAGATATGTTTTCAGTGGAAGTAGACAGTGTTTGGGGTTAAACTAAGTGCAGTATAATGATTGGCTTATTGTTGTTCATCTTCAGCAATTTTTGATTGGTTTTACTCTTTGTTTGGAAGGTAGCTTATGCTGCAGTGTGCTAGATAAAGAGCATTAGGACTTGGCACTAAATTCACAAGTGTCAAGTCTTCCTGAACACAGAAAAAGACCTACTATGATCTGCTGACTGCCCACTTGGTATCTTGCTAAACTTTGGAATAAGTCAGTTGTCAGTCAGATTCCCTGAATTTGTGACAAGTAAGAGGAACAAAAGGCAGGATGAGCCTTCACACCCAAGGGAGGGGCATCTTTTTCTCTTCTCATCAGCCTTTCTGATTAAAGGAGGAACAAATACAAGTGCAGGACAGTCAGGGTGCTTTGATCCTGGAAAGCTCTGCCTGCTGTTTTGCTTAAGGTTCATCATTAATGACACATCGTGGGAGAAGCTCTTCATACTGGAGAGGTGGTGCTGTGATAATTTTCAAGTAGGAAGATACTGCTGGATTCATTCTACCTGCTTGTTTTGGGGGTTCAGAATGATTCTCATAAGTGTCTTCTTGTTGCATTTGAAACAGCAGTCTCATGGATGCATGCTTACACAGCCAGTTTATGAAAACACTTTTGCTATTAGTAATGGTCAAAAGCCCTGCTTTTTCCTGTGATTTGAATTTCTACTAAATTTACGGTCACTGGCTCAAGTACCAGGGATTCTGGACAGGGTCCTCCTTGGTCACAGCTTACTCATTCAACTTCTGCTTAGCTCCATGCATTGTTAATAGCACAGTGTCATTCCTTGTGTGCTTACGCCTGCCATTAGAATCATGGTGTGTGACTGGATGTGACCGTGGCATTTGGTTTTCAGTCTCTCTATTGTTTGAGGTTTTTTAATATATTTTACTTTCTGGTTTGATGTTTTGAACATCTAAAACCTGTATATTATCCAGGGCATAATATTCCTAGTGCAGTGCAAATACACTCTTGACAGAGAAGTATTACTTTCTGCCTCTGTAAAAGGACCCATCTTACCCTGGGCTGGATTTGACTTTTGGAGGGCCTTCTCCATAGTTTGTATCACCCCTGAATGTATTTGGTTTACCACTCCATAAAGTAATTTTGTTGTAATAATGAAGTATTTTCTATCATCACATCTGTGCTCTCTCATCTCTCTAACTCACAAACCAGTTCAGAAGAAATTTGCAGTTTGTCCTTATTTTGTGAACATTAGCGGGAGAATTTTCAACCAGTTATAATGCCATACAATCTAGAGCTTTGCTCAGGATTTGCTTCTTAAAGCAATCCAATGACTATTCTTAGGGTCTTTCATTTAAACCTGCTTAATTTTTTTTGCACTGTTAGAACTCTGCGCAATTTCTTTCTGCTTTTTTTCATTGGCAAGCTCTGTTTTATGGTTGTCTGTGCAGATAACAGAATTTGCCTTGCTACAGGGAAAGTCATGAGAATATCTGTTCTCAGACACAGTGTGGGGCTTCGGGAGGTGGTTGGGTGTGCCCCTCCGTAGGCATGAGCTCTGGAGGCTTGTTTGCTGGCAGGGCTGTGGTGAGCAGCCTGAGGCTTTTGCCTCTGTGCCTCGTTCTCTTGGCTTTCTAATGCGGAGCCTTTCCCTTGTCATGTGTGTCATGCAGGAAGAGGGCCTGATGGTTTTTGCACAAAACAACTGCACAAAGAGTTGTATTGGCCTTGAGTTTGCAGTTGGCTTCCCACGAAGGGCAGAGGTGGGATCTCAGCTTAATGGGCTCTGCATGCCTGAGGTCGGTGTACCTCCAGTGAAGGCCAGCTCAGGAGTGGTTTGTGTATGGGAGTTAGTATGTGCTGAGAGCTGTGCCTTCTGCCAGAGTAATTGTGCTGGACTATATTTAAAGCTCTTCTAAGCAAAAATAATGACTCAGAGAGGAATGGAGGTGGTCCCAATGTCACAGTCCCAAGATGAGAGGGAAGACCTCGGCCTGTTGCACAGCATTTCCCTTTCTCTCAGGAAAGATGCTAGCTGCTGGAGATGGATGGCAGGCTGCCTTCTCTTTTACTCACATCACCATTTGGTGTGGCAGATATATGAAGATGATGGGCCTTGGGTAATGGGGTGTTCTCTTTGGTATTATCTGGTGTCTGCAGAGGCAGCACTGTTTGTGTGATGGCTTTAGAGCAGAGAGCTGTAGCCTGCTGTAGCCTGTAAAAACAGGTCAGGCCATGGCTGCAGAGGGAACAGCACTTTGACTGTGAGGAAATTAGGCTTGTATTTTCACACTAGTTGATCCTGCACAACAGGCCTGCTGAGCTGCTTGATTTCTTGTAAGCAAATCAGGGTATGGCTGTCCAACTTTTTCAGAGGACAGTTTAGCTCTTGCCAGCATTAGTAGGTACACAGGCAGCTCTGAGAGCTATTCTCACCTCACAGGGGGAAAGCTACCCTAGAGGAAAAGAATAATTAAAACATTGTAACTGCTAAAAAAAGCAGGACCAAAAACCTTAGAAAATATTACTTTATCATGCTTTTTGGATGTGTTGTCCAAGGTTAGGAATATAATGAAGGCAGGTGAAAATTTGTTGCCTTGCCCAGCACTGTGAAAAGTTTGCTTTTCATATTGTCAGTCAGGGCCATTGGCTCAGTAGGGTACAGTGCAGTAGCATGGTTCACCATTAGGAGATCTCTCTTTCCTCTGGATGGTTGTCAGTTTACTCTAGATGGTTGTGAAATTACTAGTCATTCAGTCCGTGGTTCTGCTGTAGAAATTATTTGAGAGCCTGTTTTTATTTTTATGGGAAGTAGCTTCAGACATATTTTGTCAATAAATCTCAGTGATAGGTAATGAGTGTGAAAATCAATCCAGATGTTCAAGTGCCTGTCACCTATTCAAGAGGAATGCTTCCCAGACAATGAAAAACTAATACAAACTTACAGTATTTGAGGTAATTCTGTGGCAGCATTTGATTTGCCTGCCCTGGTCATCTCGCCACGTGAGGATTTCCTGCAAGACAGGTTTCTAGCCAGAATCTTTGTAGTGGTTGTGTGTGCTACCAGTAAATGCTCTCAGCTGCTGGAGCTGGAGCTTCTGCTCTTGGTCTCAGCTTCAGCATCTCCATGGGCTTATGTTGTCCAAATCTCATATTGATGGAAGTATCATCAGTGAAGAAGCAGGCTTGTGTGACCAGGGTACCTTTTGACCTTGTTCTCCAGTCACACCCGGGCACAGTTTTGCACAGACTTGACAGCTAGCTGTGTAATCAGGCTGGGCCTCCCCTTCCTGTATCAGTGCAGTTTTACTTGAATGGGGAGCTGTGAATCTCAAGTCTTTGAACAGGGACAAGAAAATACCTTGCTTGACATTCTTCCTTGCTTTGCTCCTTCTGTTAATTTTAAGGTGGAGACAGGTGTTGAGCTGGGAACCCACTTCTCTTTTTTTTGTCTCCTTTGGCCACTTGTGGAACCTTGCTGATTCTAAAGAGTGAAGCTAAAGTGCTTCATGCCTCATCTCATCTCACTGTTTCATATTGCTGTGACGCCTTAGTTGCTAATTACAAAATGATTGGGTTGCCCTATGAGCAGTCCCTGTGGTAAGAAATAAGGGTCAGAATTTAATACAAGCTTCTGTGTTGTGTTGATACTTGGCTGTGATGAATATAGGCTTAGCCAAAGACTAGCAAGTCTCCCCAACTGCAGTGACTATAAAGAAAGTGATGTGATTATTTTCGCTCTTGCACATTTAATCGGGAGAGAAATCTCCTGATGACAAAAAGCCTCGTCTGTAGATCAGACATTTTGCCCTGCTTTCCTCGTCGCTGCTGAATTAACTTAAGGCATAAAGCTCCTTCTCTCCTTCCCTTCATTTGATTTTTGTAGGGAATTAAGGTATATGAACCTGCAAAGTAGATCTGACTGTCACAGTGTTTTCATTGAGCTTGTTAGCTTTAAAGTGGCTGAAAATCTGGTATATTGTAGATTATGGGAACAAACCCTTTGGGCAGAAACCCCACAAGTTAATGTGAGGCCTGGTGAGCTTTGCACTTACTATACAGTGGATTAAGATAACGTCGAATACCATTTGCATGCCTTCTGTTTTTAGAACGCAGTGTATCAGTATATCAAAAACATAGCCACAATTTCCGTGGGGGTCTGTTTTCCCACCATGCTGTTTAATTTTAAAAGACCACTGCACCATTAAGTTTCTAGAGGAAGGTATGAGACCTCTGTGCTTCTCAGTGAAGGAAGAAAGAATGGGAGAGAAGTCTGGGAAGAGTTGTGTCCTGTAACTTTCTCCTAGAGGCTTTTCTTTTTTTCACTTTTCTGTAGATCTTGCCAGTACTGTTGGAAATTGTCACCTCTTACTGTGGGATATGTTATGATCATACTTGTGTACTTGTAAGATCAGCAAATTAAAACTGATTCCCAGCCATGACTTCTCTTGCACTTTGACCCACCTTTTGAGCTTGTGAAAGTAACTGGGGATATGTTTCTGCAACGAGGAGACTAAAAACCTGTGGCTTTTGGACCACAAATACTTCCTTTGCTGCACAATCAGTGTTCAGTTCTGGTCTGCATGGAACAGAGACTCCCACATAGCACTGATTTGCTATTTTTTCATAATGCATATTTTTATTTTGATGTTTATTTTAATCAGTAATACACCAAGCATAGAGGTAGTTTTTCTTCACTAATTCATGTGATTATCTTGAGCTCTTTGAATACATTTTGGATTTTGGGTTTTTTTTTTCTTTTTTGTCACAAAGATTTGATTCTTAAGCAAGGACTGACTGGCATGCCACTGTGCCCAGGCATGAAGGTTCTGGAAAAGGTTAGGTTGTCAGTAAAATGTAAATCTTAGGATGTAATACAGTGTTACAGTAGGAGATGCTCTGTGATGTGAAAATCTGAGAGTTTCTGGTTTTGATGGCCAGAATACAGCCCCCAAGGTTTGTTTGAACTGTGTGGAAACAAAGGACAGCTGTGTCTTTT